>CAIGRK010175481.1:0-10747 GCA_903798315.1 Fraxinus greggii | reverse complement strand
CCAAAATATATCTTGTGTTAAATCTTTACTTTCTGTTACTTTACTTTCTGTTTTGTGGTTGATTCTTTAAATCCGTTTTAATATTGTGTGACTTGGGCCTTCTGAGATTCATATAAGAATTCATGAGTAACTATAATCCAAATAGAACAACTATCAAATCATCGAAAATCTATTTATACAATATCAATTCCGACTAAAATTTTGTAGCTGACTTTGATAATGGAGGACTCTTGCGTTAGGTTACACCAGTAATTAAAACTACGTTATAATTTGATATTTGATTGACTTAAACACATTCATCTCGATTTTTGAAACTTTTATCGAAAGCAAAATAAAATGAGGGGACTGCGCCAACAATATAAAACTGTATACCTAGTAATTTAGTTAGTATGTTTTTTAAAAAATAATAAATTATAATGTGCACTTCATAAATGACCATTATATTTTAATTTTTTGCTTGGAAATTTTGGAATGTGCTCATTACCTTGCCATATATCGTATAAGAAAATGTATTTTAAACACCTCAAATTAATGTATTTATTGTTGTATTTTGAAGAATTGATTGTCTAAAATATTTTACGTCGTTAAATTAGCCCTTTTTCATTTAGTTAAAAATCATTTTTTTAGTAACTTTCGATAAGAAATGATGAGATGTGTTGCTGAAATATTTGTGAGAAAGTGGTGGATTTTATAAAACGTGCGATTAAAATTAAATTTTAACTTTGACTTAAATTTTAATATTTTTTAGCTGAACCAAAATTACAAGGGTTTAATTAGAAATGTAAAAAGTTTATTTAGGTATCACCTTATCATTGAAGAAGCCACAAAATACAAGAAAGCTCTTCAAGGGTTTTCAAGCAAAATCAATGTTATCTAACATGCGAAAGAAAAATGGTCAAATAAAATATGCTATTTCAAAATGGGAAATAAGAGAATGAATAATGCTATTTAGCA
Source organism: Fraxinus greggii (assembly GCA_903798315.1). Classification (NCBI taxonomy): domain Eukaryota; kingdom Viridiplantae; phylum Streptophyta; class Magnoliopsida; order Lamiales; family Oleaceae; genus Fraxinus; species Fraxinus greggii. Next base: position 9,793 of record CAIGRK010175481.1, on the reverse strand, counting down.
TAACTACGATTATAACCCCAATGGTATTAGGTAATAGGTTAAATGGCTCATTTAATTGTGCTTATCATTTAATGTCATTAGCATCACATAAGTTGGCCCCCATGCGGATCTAATTAATAGATGTAATGTTATTTACAGTGAAAACTACATGTCGTAGCCCTACATGACATGCATGTGGGTGATTTGATGAACAAGTCAATAAAAAATTATCCCATTAATACATCAAATCACATACCGCCACATATATGTCACGTAGAGAAACTACCGGTAACATTCACTGCGAATAACATTACACAATTAATAGCATTACTTTAATGTAAAATTTTATCAGGGAGAGGGCGTCTCCGAAATTTTCCGAAACCCCAAGGAAGTATATGTAATTTGACCAATCTTGAATCTTCCGATAAGATTGTTCCGAAGGAACCAGACTCAGTCTCAAGTGAGCTTCACCTGAATTACTTCATTAGTTTTTGAGCTTTAGCAACTGTCATAAAATCAGACTTCCACTTTGAGACAATGCCAAGCTTATCAATCACGTTCCTGAGTATTAAATGGAACAACAAGATGAATATGCATACGACTTTGCTACAGACGGCAAACATTCTTATCATTTGTTGTATATGTGTAGACACGACAGGGATATGACTAGATAATTAACCTAAAAACTAAAGTCTTGAGATATCGTTTGTTCTTCTATTATACATCAGTAAACCCTTATTCAACCTCATAATTTACACGAAGGAATGACACATTTCATTTTGTAGAAGACTGATAGTTTACCGATTACATAAGGTTCATGTGCCAGTTGATTTCCAGGTGACTGCAATCAATCAAATCTTTGACTCGATTTAGTGCTGCATGCCTGTGTTGCAATAATAACATCGGGCCATTGTCCGCTTCCTTCTCCACCTTGCTATCGTTTCTTTTGCGTGGCAGTTTTCTCGATACACTTTTCCATTTTGATTCAAACTCATAAGCTACAGCCACACAATGAGTAGGGAAATGAATCACTTGCACACTCGAGAAACAAATAAAGAAGTAATGTTAAGATCTAACACTGGCAGGTATATTAAAGTAGCTGTAGAGCTCAAGAATGGAAGAGATACATAAAGATCAAATCTGAAAAGAAATACAAAGGTGTCAACATAAAGGTCTTGTGATAAGAGAAAACCAATTTCAATTTACTTCTCCATATATGGCAGGCAATATTATTATCTGTACAAGTCATACAAGAGCTAAGAGGAGTAGATAGAATAAGCACCCAAATGAGTGAACTGGGGAAAGTAGATTGGCCAATTCTAAAAATCAGTTCCAATATGCTATCATTACTTCATCGTCATATGGACATCTGAATTTGACAGCAAAAAAAAGGGATAGAAGAAAAGACAGTTCATGAAGCCTGACATAGCGCTAGCTACTTGTTTTTATCAAAATAATCTTAACACTTGGCAGAAAGACGTTACTTTGAAAGAAAAAGGCCACAATAATAGTTCATATAGTTGCCGAGTTGATATAAGCACTAAGCCAGCCAAGGACAAAGACAGTTTTTGATACTGATGTTAGCAATAGCAAAATGAGAATGCGGAAATATTAATGTTCGATGTCCTGAGATGGTCTGTATTACAAGTACAAATTCGACTTTTAAAGGAATGTAAAGATCGTCAAAAAACCAAGACTTTGAAAGTTTCTATTGCCCTTCTAAAACAATAAGTTAATATTCATCACCCAAAATATAACACTATAATATTTGCGTGGCTTTAGTGAGATAATTACCTTTGCTTTTATTCCTGAATCCTTGAATAAGGCATGCACAAATCCATGGCCTTCCAGCACGGGATGCTTTTGCACCACCTTTCAGTTCACCATTATGTTGTTTCAGGCTACCAATGAAATAGCAAACTTTAGTATACTCAAAAGAGGAGGGGGAACAAGTATCATCAACTAGAAAAGAAAACAACACAAGAATAATCTGTTTGCCAATCATACAACCATAAAACGCCAATAAAGCATTTTCCAAAAACAAACACAATTGCAGATTTCAAATAGCAAGAAGACCTCTCCCTCATTTTGCTGGCAAATCAGGGAGGTGAGAAAAATTATCAGAGTCGATTCCAATACCATTAAGCTTCCTGCTTATCTAAAACTCTAAATTGACTCGAGACACTATTTCAGCATTAGGTCAAACCTATGATGTGATTCCGAGTTCTGGAAATTGCATTTCCACAAATCTGACAAATTGTAGCTCAATGCATTTTCAGAATAATTATTTTCTTTAACTCAATCTTTTTAGTTTCTCCTCGAGTATAAGTACTAACCATTAGCCGAATAACAGGTTCGAGATAGTTCCAAAACTCAATATTTTCAGTTTCTCCTTTAGTACAAGTACTAACTGTTGGGAAAATATATAGGGCGTGTTCGGTAGAGAATAAAGGTCAATTAAAATTGAAAATATAGCCGTTATTGCGTCCCACTCATCTAATAAAAGTCAACAATAACGGCTAGTTTTTCAGTTTTAATCCGATTTTAATCACCACCGAACACGCCCTTAATTTGACATGTGGCTTGACATATGTAATTAATTGTGTATAAATGCAATCTTAAAGTAAAGCCCAAAATTAAAATGATCTAATAAAGAATGGAAAAATTAGGCCCAGTATTCTGAAAATTGAAAAGATTAGATTAATGCTCTAAATAAAAATTAAACTTCCTACAAACCGTATTGTTTACGTCCTTACTAAAACCCCCAAAACTCAACCCACGTTATTCATTATAGGGCATGTTCGGTAGAGATTAAAATCGGATTAAAATTGAAAAATTAGCCATTATTGTTGACTTTTATTAGATGAGGAGAATCCAATAACGGCTATATTTTCAATTTTAATTGGCTTTTAATCTCTACTGAACACGTATATATAACTTCATCTCTCTCTCTCCCTCCCCCCCTCCTCCTCTACATCTTTCATTTCAGAACCCTCATCTTTGCCGTCCTCACAGCTTTGCCGTCTTTTGTCTCCCCTTCGAGGACCTCTTAAACATCGAGCCCTAAAAGCCCCAAATTGCTAATTACAAAAAACCCTCACCTGATTCCTACTCCAAAATCAGAAACTCCGATTCCGAATTCTGCAATGGCCAAAGAAAGTAGGTTGAAGAGGAAAATAACTATTGATGACGAAGCATCTTCAAAGAAGAAGAAAATAATTTCTTCAAAACTTTATAAGGAATTTGACAATTTATTCCATTTTCAGTCAATAAGGAACCAGATTTCTGTTTTTGGCAAATATGAGATTAGTATTTCTACTCTTTTTAAAGATGGAGAGGCAAGTATCTAGAGCATTTAATATCCTTATTGACATTTTCTACTCTTCATTAGGTTATTTTAATGTGGATTGGACTGCCATTTCCACTTGTAGGGTCGACATCAAACCGTTATATCTATCTCAATTGAATGAAATTTATTTAAAGTATTCAATCGACACTAAAAACCCTTTTGAAGTATACTGATCACTGGTCATGCCAGGTACTTGAATTTTCAAATTGCATAGCCTTTTGATTTCGTTGTTACTTTTATTGTTAGACCACAAGATTGTAATTTCATGTACTAGAGGTTTTTCTCATAACCAGAATCATTAATTAACTCGAAATTGATAAGATTTTCCTATCCTGGAGTGCTTCACCCATGACCCATCCTTTGAACATACAAACACAGAAAAAAGGAAGAGAAACGTAAAATAAGTGCTCCGTTATGGAAGGGAAATGAATTATCCCACAGAGTTCTTTATTGAGTAAAAATATTATTGATGAGAGATGATAATGTATTACCTTTCTGGAAATAGAAATCACAAAGTTCTTCTGTCCAATGTGTTGATGACGATGTAAGTTATTGCACCTCTTAGATTCTAGGTCATGCATGAATTTTAATATGCACTCCTATTATGGATAGAATCCCTTTTATGCTAGCCCAACAAAACATGTTGAAAGAGGGATAGCTAGACCAAGTTAATGTTACGTCAGGTGGTTGCAAAATATTGATTTCATTGGACATTTCATAAGAGGTTGGTTTTGGATTGAATGAGCGATGGCATAAAGGAATTTATGTAACTGACCCCAAGTTTACTTGAAACAAGAATTGGATACTGTTGTATTTCTTTAATTTGCATATGGCCGATAATTCTCGTTTGTTGTTTATTCTTAGTTAATTGGTTGGTTTATCTCTTTAATTGCCTTAATATGTCCAAGCTCCGTGCTTTTGTTATGCTGAATGGAACTCGCACTTTTGGTATTTAAGGTCCGGAAAATCACCTGCTAGTATTTGATCTAAAACTTGGTGAGTTTTGAAAATCTGAGATGCCCTTAAAAGTTTACATGAATTATTTTTTCAATTGGACAGTTTGGAGACAGAAATCTTAGCACAAAGAGTTAAATGTGTGATTTAAATGCTCCTGATTGCCTTGGCTCATTATGAGAAACCTAGTGAGCAGCATTATACACCAGAAGGTGCTTTTTTTAGATCTTTTTTAGAAATATATATATTTTCTCACCTTTTGGATGTTGGTTAAGAGGCTCTATAAATATCAGATACCTTTAATTGCAAAATTACAAAGTTTAATGTTCTTTATTTATTACTACTTGTTTCCTAGATAGTTAAGAGAAATGGGGACTCATGAGTACTATTTTATGCACTTTAGAAATAAGACTGAAAGTTGCTACCAAAAGTCTTAATATAGTAAAATAGATAATAATTATTCAAAGAGAAAATCACCATCATACTATTTCTGTCATTTTATTTTTTTTTAAATTTCTGTCATTTTTTTTGGAGGGTCACTTTTTTGAATTTTAATAATTTTTTAAAAAATTTCTATTACTTTTTTGAGTGTTTGTCACTTTTTCTTTTTTTTTTTGAATTTTTGTCATTTTTCAAAAAAAATTCTGTTATTTTTTTAACGTTTGTCACTTTTTTTAATTTCTGTCATTTTTTTTTATCGTTTGTCAATTTTTTAGCGTTCATTACTTTTTTGGATTTCTATCACTTTCCTGAAACATATATATGTTCTTGGTTATAATTCCTCCTCTTCTTTTTAAATCGACTTCTTTGAGGGATAAGGCATTGTGGAAGAAGATGATGTGAAACCATTAGTTGTAAACATGGTTCCAAAACTTCCAGGACAAAAAATGGGTTAGATTGCCTTCTAAAGATATGTTTTTACTTTTCATTTGATGTTTAGTTCTTTAATTATCTTAATTCTTTCTTTTGTTTGCAGTGGAGATTGTGGAATTTATGTCATTAAGTATGCACAATACTTCATCAATAAAAACTTGTGTGAAATGGCAAAGACGTTTAACATACTACATATCAGACGAAACTTGGATGTTTAATTGTATGTTTACGCTAAGAAGAAGCAGGATAAGAATTATAATAGAGACAATGAATGGGTGTCAAAGGAAATGGATTTGTGATATATCGATGATGTAGAAATGAAGATGTATTTGAAGAGACAATGATAGATGAATGTACAGGACTAACGAGCAAACAACGATGGTTTTTAAATTATAACATTCTGCATTGTTAGTTGTTAGGTTATTGATGAAATTCTGGCTGCATTCAATATGTTGATAGTCGATGTTTTATGGTTTTACATAACTTGGTTGTATTAAGTTCGCCGGTACTTGATTTTTTTGGTATGAAATGAATGTTTTAATACGATTTTTATTCGAGAAAAATTGTGTAGATAAATATCAGGATTGTCTTGGACTTTAAAAAGTCACTTTATATATCGTTTTTTTGAATTTTTATCACTTTTTTAGTGCTTAACACCTTCCTTTTTTTTTTTTTGTTTTTTGGTATGTTAACTCAAAAAAGTGACATTGTGTCACTTATTTTTACCTTTTCTTCTATCACTTTCTTGAAGTTTTTGTCACTATTTTTAGTGGCAAACACTATTACTATATTACTTTTTAATTAAAAAGTGACATCGCGACACTTATTTTTATAAAAGGAGTGACTTTTAGTTTTATAAAGTATTTTTTACTTCCAAAATAACTTTTATATGATTTTTCGAAAGACTCCTGAATTTAGGGGCATTTTTGTAAGTTGATCATATAGAATTAAGTAGTTGGGCCTTGGTTCTTTGGATATCTAAATAAAGTATTAGCCGAATTATATGTGCAGAGACCGGATTCATTAGGGTTGTATTTGACAATGGGCCAAATTCATATGAAAATATAAACTGAGTTATGGTTCCCAGTTTACGTGTTATTCTCATTCTTTGTATCATCACATCAGTACAAGAATACAAGGGAAAACATATTGAAGAAGAAGATTCAAAAACCCATAATCAAGAATCAAAATTGAGACAATCAAGATTATGGAGTAACAAGCCAAAATCAAGATCAAAAACTCAACAATCAAAAGAGCTAATAATAAAAATTCAACATCCAGAATCAAGATCCAGCAATAAAGAATCATCCCAATGAATTAAGGTACGTTTCACATTTAATAATTCTCTTGGTCATTTGAAATGGAGAATTTTGACAATATAGTTTTCATGTTCCTAAGATTTAAAGTTCTATAAAATTCTAACACTAACCATTAGCCGAATAAAAGGTTCAAGATAGTTCCAAAACTCGATTAAACCACCCTCAATTTTCATATGAACCATGATAATCTAAACCAACCTGAGAATGAGATTACTTCATTTATCAAAGAAGAATCAAACATGTGAATGTGGTATTTTCCCATGTAAATTTTATGTTTTTTATTCCACCTATTTCAATTCCTAGAACCAAATTACGTGCACCTCCAATCCATTCCAACATAAATTTAAAATTGGCGTAAAAACAGCTACACGCACACCACAAACACAGGGCACACACAACTGAGGAAGGGGGAATGAATTTACCGTCTCGAGAAATTATTGGAGACTCCGACATAGGTTTTGACAGGTGCGTTGGTGGAGAGAATCAGATATACAGTCCAACTCCTCGATCTTGAATTTGATGATGATGAAGGTTTATCCGACAATGATGCCAATATCTGAGATGGGCTTTGCGATGATTTTTGTGGGTTTGAAGAATTAATTGCAATTGGTTTGAATCTTGAATGGGGTTTCAATGATCTGAACGTTTTTGACAAAGGCGTTGCCCTCGACATAATCAGTCTGTGGTTGGGGGATATGAAATCTGACCGTTGAAGGATTAGAAAATTTGGTACCATTTCCCAATCTGCACTGCGAAGCAATCATTGCTCATCAAATTTTAGGGCGGTAGATTCACCTCGTACAATAAAAGTCAACAATCACGACTAATTTTTCAATTCTAATCTGATTTTAATCTTTATCGAAAACGCCCTTAATATTTTACCTGAGTTGATTTGCTTATCCAATAAAAAAAAAGTTACTCGCTGCTCCTCCATCTTTTTAAACATTTGCCCATCCATCACTCTATTGAAAACTGCTAGGACAATTAATGAAAATCTTCACGTGTACAATAAATGGTTAATTTGTCTATATGCCCTTATTTGATCAGATTTTTAATAGATTTTGATAAAAATTGAAGAAATAATTGGTTGAAAAGTTATGGAACCCATAAAATATGTAATTAAAATTTATTTTTGACTTTGCCTTAAATTAAAATCTAAATTTAAGATTTTAATCGATACCAAACATGGGCTATATGTGTTAAAAACACACCCAACTAATGACGCCTTTGGTTAAATTTATGAAACACCCTTCTTCTAAACCCTTAAAACAAAATCTCCAAATTGTAAATACAAAATCGCCCAAAATCAGCTACTAAACTTCAATAGAGGGCAGCTCGGATGAGCTATACCAAAAGCAATCCAAAACTCTTTGGCAATGCAATTGTCGTGATGAATTCTCTTCATCTTCTTTATGTCTTCTCCAATTGATAATTCTTCAGGGGATTGAGTTCTAAGATCATCTTCACACAATTGGGGATTTCAATTTGGGCCATCTTGTGTTTACTATTTGGGAATTTTCATTTTAAGGGTTTGGAAGAAGATTGTTCCATAAATTGAACTAGAAATGTCATTAGTTGGGTGTGTTTTTAGCACGTACGGTGACAATGTGCCAGATCAGCTTTTTCGTTGTACATGTGGAGATTTCCATTAATTGTGGGTAATAAATTTCAAATGAGTGATGGATGAGTAAACGTTTTAATAGATGAGTGAACAATGTGTAACTTTTTTTGTTCGATGAACAGGTAGTAATTTAGGGTAAAATTTGATGAGTGATGATTTAATTAACTCGAAAGATTATAATATGGAAAAAAAGATTATCTTTTATATTAATAATCCAGCTTTGCTATGTGTACCGTAAATTACTGTCAGAATACACTTGACAGTTTTCTATAGGAAAATGACAAAATAAATAAATAAATAAAAATAGACCGGTAGCATCTGTTTGAAGGGGAATTGCTGTTAATATTCTACGTTGATCATTATTTTTATCTCCCTTCTCCCATTGCCTTTTAATTGATGAGATTATTGTCTATCAATTGCAGACGAGGCCTTTTCGTTGCCAGGTACGTTGCCCAATTGAACCTATACGTGCGTGACCCTTAAAGCCACGTGATAACATTCCTAATTAAAAAATGTTGCAAACTAATAGCTACATAGATAAACCTGTGGGTGAAAAAAAATAAAGAAAAAAAAGGGGGAGAGAGAGAGAGATGGCATTTGTTCATGGTAAGACTACTTGACTAGTTAGTTTTAGGATATGAATATGGATGTCAATTCGACTCGTGCGACCCACAATTCGGCCCATAAAAAGTTCGAGCCTCGTTTTTGGGTGATGACTAGAGCCCAAACCCGAATCGGCTAGTGTGGCTCGCTTCGTGTCATAGGTTGCTGCAACTGGTTGGTTGCCTAAAGCCTCCTTCAGGCAGGTGGCTGGACTGTCGCTATAGCCAATTTTTTTTAAAAAAAATCGAGCGGCTAGGCCGCGCCTCGATATTTCAACAGAGCTTTGGTTCAGTTCGGGCCAAAAAGTTTGAGCCGTCTTTTGTTCGAGCTACATCCGAGCCACAATTTTCGGCTCATGAGACGGCTCAACCCGACTCATTTACATCCCTAGATATGAAAACTAATTTTTCTAGAAGAATTTTGAAGAATTATTTATTGAAGGAATGCATTATACGATATTGGTATGAAGTAAAAGAGAAACAAATTTAAGGAATTGAAATCTAATGTCCAACTTTTGTTATTCAATTTGTTGTCTACCCAATTATTTATTGACACATCATTTTATGTGATAAAGAAAATACTTTATAGTGTTAAATAGTTGTTAAAGTGGAAAATTAAATTTGATGATATATTAATTTAAAATGATGTGTTAATAATTAATTAGGTGGACAACAAATTGAACAACAGATCTCAACTCAAATATAATGATCAATGGCATACAATTAATGTAATAAATAAATTTACAAATCAAGTCATTTGTTTATTTTTTGAATTGAGCAAATCTTTAAATGATTAAAACGGATTAACACACTGTATGAAATAATAATGCCATGTAATTCAATTAGGATTGCAACCTCAATCTAAGTTCATTTAATGTCGCATCAAAACTACCTAAACTGGAGTTGTAATCTCAGTAGGGGCTAAATAGCATTACTACATATAAAATTAATCAAAAAAACTTAACAAGTAGAAAAGAATTACTTAATTTACAAGTACACTAGTGATTTTGTAATGGGTCATGCTACACTATCAGAAGAAATGTGCCAGAATGTAGCCAGAAGAAAAATAATATTTGTAAAATTACTATTTTGCCCT
>CAIGRK010175479.1:0-10376 GCA_903798315.1 Fraxinus greggii | reverse complement strand
CACACCACACCACACCACAACACACACACCCCCCTTTCATGTATTTATATTAGAGATTCCAACTCAAAACTTGAGTTCTATCGCACAGAAAACCAACCCCTATTTCAAAAATATATGATCATCTTTTAATTGTTCAATAATGATGCATTATAGAATAGGGAAAACTATGCCAATGAAAATGAGAAGAAGAAATAGAAAAATGGGAAGATGGGCAGTGAAACTCAAAGTGAAGAAGTTGGAAAAGATCATACCAGGAGGCAAAGGCTTGAAACCCGACAGGCTTTTACACAGAACAGCAGATTACATCTTGCTTCTGAGGTTGCAGATTCATGTATTGCAAAATATTTCGAAGTTATACACGCCATGACTTATTATTACCGGGATGTACTCCTAAGCTCTTGATATATAGTGATGAGGGTCCGAGTCCTAGTCTGAGAATGAAAGTGTCCATTTTTAGTTAAAGACTCAAACCCTCACCACTCTTTATCACACTTTTCATCTAAAAATTATCTCTCTCTCTCTCTCTCTCTCTCTCTCTCTCTCTCTCTGCGTTCTTAAAATTAAATAGTGATGTATATATGTACTTTTCTATATGCATCAGATAGTCTAANTACACAGAACAGCAGATTACATCTTGCTTCTGAGGTTGCAGATTCATGTATTGCAAAATATTTCGAAGTTATACACGCCATGACTTATTATTACCGGGATGTACTCCTAAGCTCTTGATATATAGTGATGAGGGTCCGAGTCCTAGTCTGAGAATGAAAGTGTCCATTTTTAGTTAAAGACTCAAACCCTCACCACTCTTTATCACACTTTTCATCTAAAAATTATCTCTCTCTCTCTCTCTCTCTCTCTCTCTCTCTCTCTCTGCGTTCTTAAAATTAAATAGTGATGTATATATGTACTTTTCTATATGCATCAGATAGTCTAAGGAATAGTTGATTTGTACTGCTTTTGCTTTGATTCTTGCGAGTAAGGTAAAGTTATTACAAAAAGAAATCAGTGTTTTAAGATATGATTTTGCTTAGAATTCTTGTTATCCTTTTGGTGTCGTTGCTTTTATATATTCTTTCAGCTATAATTGCAAGAGGAAATTGAGAAGGCATGTTTGTTTGTGGTTATAAATTGCTTAAAATTACTCTCTTCTTTTAAATATTTTAAAGGGACCAAAAGAAAAAGGGCACATCTTAGTAATTAAATATTTCATAATGACCTCAATTTGTGATCTATTGGTAACCTGATAGCATCATTGGTTGCCAATGGTAGCAATAAGTAGGTCTCGATGTCAGGTTGTTCGAAGTATTTCAATACTCGGAACCATACACTAGATTTTAGTGTATTCCATAAATTTCAATCCTCGACTCCTAAACTTTAATACATGTTTGTCATATGAATGCGGACTAGAAATATGATCGTCTCGTAATAAACAGAGGTTTATTATGTCTTGGAAAAGAATAGAAAACAAAAGTGGAATTATCGATCGTCACAACTGCATAGTTTAAAACATAGTTAGATATAAACCAAACGTATTTTGTTATATCATGAATTTAAATATATCGAATACACTAGAATTAAGTTTTGTTCCCTATGATACGATAACTCTATCATCACAATTATTACTTGTACAACAAACACGTAAGCTTGCGGGATTTTAACGTAACAATAGTTGTTAAAGCAACTATCACAGTAGCAACAGTAACAACTGGGACAAAGGAAAAACACCAGATGGTAGATCTGATACTGCTCCTAAAATTGTCTGCTTTTATGTGAAGGTCCTCATCGAGTGACGGATTGTCCGTAAAGATGACTCGTAAATGCATATTGTCAACTAACAAGTGGAGCATCAAGCTCAAAGCAAGATCCCCTGCAAACTAGTCGCCACTGTGAGACCCACTTCGAAGAGGAGAAGGATGTGGTTGGTACATTCTCACATAGGTACAACACAATATCGCATTGAGTAATCAGAAAGGGTGATGTTCCATCAAATGATGTAAAAATAGAAGAGCTAAAACATTGAATTTGAAATGCCAAAAGCTTAATGTAATCGATGTGAAGATCAATGGGAAGCCAATCACGGCTATGGTAGAAACCGGTGCTACACACAATTACCTCGTAAATTCAGAAGTGCAGCGACTCGAACTTGTTCTGCAGAAATGTGGTGNTCGAAGAGGAGAAGGATGTGGTTGGTACATTCTCACATAGGTACAACACAATATCGCATTGAGTAATCAGAAAGGGTGATGTTCCATCAAATGATGTAAAAATAGAAGAGCTAAAACATTGAATTTGAAATGCCAAAAGCTTAATGTAATCGATGTGAAGATCAATGGGAAGCCAATCAGGGCCTTTGTGGATACTGGAGCTATCCTCGACTATCTTTCAAGCACCGAAGTAGAGCGCTTAGAACTCATTCTGGAAAAAATGTAGCTTGAAAGTTAAAGCAATAAACTCGGCTACCCATTCGACTGTTGGATTAGCCAAATCTATATTAATCAAGGCTGGTCCTTTTGAAGGAATGACTGATTTGTTTACATTTCAGATGGATGACTTCAAACTTATTCTAGGATTGGAGTTTCTTCAAGATATAAAATAAGTAGTGTTACTATACTCTAATTCATTGATGATGGCGACTAGTAAGCAATGTGCTATCCCTACATAAGCTGGAAAGATGGGTGAGAAGAGCATCTCAGCCATGCAATTTAGCAAGGGTTTCAAGAGGAATGAACTCTCATTTTGTACACTCTTCGATTAGAGGAGATCGAAGAGGTGTTATATGCTAAAACCTGCCAGAAGGCTTATTCAGGAATTTAAGGACATCATGTTAAATGAATTTCCAAAGAGATTGTAGCCAGAATGGCAATCAATTGTGATATTGAGCTTATTCCAAGTACTAAACCTCCCGCTATGGCACCATACAGGATGTTTCAGTCTGAACTTAAAGAACTTAAGAAACATTTGGGAGAAATATTGGAAAGTGGGATTATTGTTCCTGCGAAATTACCATATGGAGCTCCCATGTTATTTCAAAAAAAGGTAGATGGGCCTCTCCGAATGTGTTGTGACTATCAAGCCATGAATAAGATTACTATGATGAACAACTATCCCATTTTGCTCATGGTGAATTGCTTCAACCGACTAAGTAAGGAAAAGTACTATACAAAGATTGACCTTAGATCGGGATATTGGCAAGTTCGGATCAAGGAAATAGATAAAGCAAAGACTACTGTGGTAACTAGATATGGAGCCTTAGAATTCAAGGATACGCCTTTTAGCCTAACAAATGCTTCGCGACATTCTGCATGATGATGAATCGGATACTTCATGGGTCTTTAGATGAATTTTTGGTATTGTACTTGGATGATATTGTAATCTATAGCTAGACCTTGGAGGAATATGTGCAATATGTAAGGAAAGTCCTTAATCGATTACGCGATAATGAACTTTATGATAAACCGTCTAAGTACTCGTTCGCTCAAACTTTTAATAGCTTCTTGGGTCACATCATTGAGTAAGGAGAAGTCTACATGGATTCGAAGAAGGTAATGACAATCAAGGATTGTCAACCACCAAAGAATGTACATGATATGTGCTCCTTTCTTGAGTTATGCAATTACTATCGGAGATTTGTAAACGGATATTCCAAAATTGCGTTGCCACTAACTGAATTAATGAAGAAGAAAAAGCTTAGGATTGGTAAGCAAAATGCCAACCCACTTTTTGAAAATTTGAAGAAGTTCAGACAAATTCTTCAGACTTTGCTCTCGGAGGAGTCATCATTTAAGAAGGCATCCGGTCACTTACGAAAGTCGAAAGCTGAATAATGCAGAATGTCTTTACTCAGCGCAAGAAAAAGAGTTGTTGGTAGTAGTTCATTTCCTTACAGCATGGCATCACTACCTACTTGGCTCTCCATTTATTGTGAAGATCGATAATACTGCGGTTAGTCACTTTATGTCCCAACCCAAACTATCGAGTAAGCAGGCTCATTGGTAAGAACTTCTTTCAAAGTTCAACTTTATGTTGGAGTATCGTTCCGATTCTAGAAATGGTCGATTCTCTTTCAAAGTTCAACTTTATGTTGTCGATGCTCTTGCCGACTTAGCTACCATTTGCACAATGGATGTTCTTTCAGGGAGCGAAGTTACTACAAATACAAGAGACATAATACGAGCACATTCAGAGAAGGACCCGACAACACAGTATTTTGTTTTTGCTAGATGGAGGTCTAGTGATGACAAGATTGCCTATATGTTCCAATGGGCGGGGATTTGAGGAAATCCTTAATTATGGAATACTACGACACGCTTTAGGTTGGACATCCTGGAGAGGAACGCACTTGTGCACTACTGTAACGTGCATATTATTGGCCATAAATACGGCTTAACATTACGATTTATGTGAAAACTTGTCTTGTATATTAGTAGGATAAGGCAGATCATTAGAAAAAATGCATGTTTTCCATAGCAGGTTTCCATCCCAACGAGGCCATTTAAGAGTGTATCGATGGACTACATTATTGGATTGCCTAAATCTGAGGATTTTGGTACTATCTTCATCGTGGTGGACCATCTATCAAGCAACTTTCATCAAAAAGTCTAAATATGTATCCGCTAAAGAGACCGCTCAACTCTTCTTCACAAATATTGCTAAAATACTGAGGATAACTTAAGGACGTCGTCAGTGATTGGGATCCTCGATTTACTGGTATATTTTGTACCGATTTGTTCAAACTTCTTGGTTCAAATTTGAGTATGAGATCTAGGTTTCACTCACAATCTAACGGACAAATGGAGCGCTACAATTCTATGTTGGAGGAATATCTTTGGTACTTTACCTCTACTTCGTAGAAAAACTGGATGAAACTTTTGGATACTGCTTATATTTGCTTCAATGTCCAAAAGAACTCTTCTACAAATAAGAGCCATTTTTAGATTGTTACTAGCCAGCAACCGCTAATCCTTCACACTGTAGATATTCATCTAAGTACCAACTTTTCTCAACCGAAAAACTTCTCTCAAGAGTGGAAACGAAATATTGAAATTGCTTAAAACTATTTTGAGAAAGCTAAGAAACGATACAAAAAGTCTGTTGATCTAAAACGTTTCCTGGAATTTAATGTTGGAGATCTAGTGATGGTTAAACTTCCGGAAAGAAATTGTTATAAACCAAGAGAGAAAAAGTCAAGACCAAAATATATCGGGCCATTACCCATCATGAAGAGGATTGGAAGAGTTACATACAGAGTAGAACTCCCTTCATGGTGCAAAATACCTAATGTCTACCATGTTGGTGTACTCAAATCATATTTTGTAGATAAGAAGGACGCATCTAAAAATAAGCTAGAATTGAAGAAAGCTGAAAAGAAAAGAAGGTTGCTGCAGCTATTCTTGACAACAGAATTACCCGGGCTTTCAAGAAAAATCATCAAGAGTAATTGGTCAAATGGAGTTGATGCAACAGTGAGGAGAATACTTGGAAAAGAGCAAAAAACCTTTGAAGCATATTATACATCAATGGTAATGAGGACTTCGCCAAATCAAATGGGGGAAATGTTAAGGCTCGCAACTTTACTTAGACCATTGATCCACTCGCATCTGCAAATTGTCCAACTTCAACCGTACTTTGTAAATATTAGTTGTAATTTCTTTTCAATTGTAAAATAACTCTGCTATTTGTACATATTTAGTATGATTCATGTTCTTTTAAGCGTCTACTCTTGTCACTTAGGTTTTTGTTACTTAAACTATTTAGGGGGTATTAGCTCAAGTCTTTTCAAGTTTACTAGTGTTCGCCTCCCGAGCCAACAATTGTAATTTTCTACTTTCATCAATCAATAAACAATTTAATTTTAATGCATTCAAATTCTCTGTTGCAAAGCTTTCTTTAAATTGTAATAAAATTTGCTTTTTGTCCAAGACCGATCGAGAAAATGCGAAAGGCAGTCTAGTGGAGCAGACTACTGTCGCATAATGTCCCTTTCTATGCTAAAAAGAAAGGCGTCTAGTGAAAAGGCCAAGGCCTGAAATCAGAAAGGCTTTTACACAGAAGATCACATCTTGCTTTTGAGGTCACAAATTTATGTATTGAAAAATATTTCAAAGTTATACACACCATGACTGTTTATTACCAGATGCTCGTAAGTTCTTGATATAGGACGTGTTCAGTATGGATTAAAATTGAAAAATTAGACGTTATTGTTGACTTTTATGAGATGAGGAGAATCCATAACGACCATATTTTCAATTTTAATTGGCTTTTAATCTTTACCGAACATGACCATATAGTAGTGAGGGTTCAAATCCTAGGAATGCTACTTTTAAGAATAAAAGTACCCATAGTCCAAGGAATATAAGTTTTTGTTGAGACGGCATATATTCGTCAGGGTATTACAGACCATGATTGCTTATTACTAAATGGTCGTAAGCTCTTGACATATAGTGGTGAAGGTTTGAATCCTAGTGATGCTAGCTTTAAGAATGAAAATACCCATAGTCCCAAGGGTAAGGTTTTTGTCGAAACGCTATTCATGAGGGTATTTTTCCTTTTTTGAATTAAGGATTCAAATCTAGCAAATCTTTATTATAATTTTTTTTATCAAAACTGATTTCTTTTTCTCAATAACTATGTAGTTCTGAAAAATAAATAGTGATGCACACATGTACTTTTTATATATGTAATAGATAATTCTAAGGAACGATTGTGCTACATATACCTAATGATTTACATACACATGATATAATGAGATATGATTATGTCAGAAATTCTTCAAAAACAAAACAAAAACCTTTTCACTCTCTTTTTAATACATCATTTGTATGTAAATCATTATATAACTTCATTACATACGAATATCATTGTTCTCTAAGGAATACTTGATTTGTACTGCTTTTGCTTTGATTCTTGCTTGTGACTAAGAGTTATTAAAAAAGAAATCAATGTTTTAAGATATGATTTTGCTTTAATATCCTTCAAGCTATAATTGCTAGAGGAAATTGAGAAGGCATGATAGTCTGTGCTTATAAATTGCTTAAAAATTACTCTTTTTTGTAAAAATACTTTGAGATACTAAAACTTGCTGGCGTCAGGGAAATGATCCTATCTTATTAATTACATGTTACACGGCGTTTGGAGATCTTAATTTGGTAACCTGATAGCAAATTGTATTAAGCACTATTTTTCACAATGTTTATCGCCAATGAACTTTAAAATGTTTTTGATTAACTCACTAAATTGTTACATCGTCTATCATTTGTCATTAGCCGTTAAAAAAGGACAAAATGTATGACGTGAATAACCAATATTCTGACCTTTGCTTTTTTAATTTATTACTTTTTCATTTTTCAAATTAACAAATATTATTTAAATAATTAAAATTTGAACATTAAAACTTGCAATTCACTAAGCCTGTGTTTGCCTCCGTTTTTTCAAAATTATTTTCAACTGCACATTCTCCTATAAAATATTAAATGCAAATCGAAATTTTTTTCTTATTTTTTAACAACACATTCCCTAAAAATCATTATTTCAAAATTTATTTTTTCCCAAATTTTCATTAAAATTGAGCCCAAACAAGGTCTAGTGTAATTAATATTTAAAAAAAAAGTGTTTAACATTCAAATGTATAGTCAAACTCATACTAATGTTACATTAAAGAGTATATTGTCTCTTTAAAATAAAAATATTTTTAAAGTCCCTTCAAAATACTCTATATGACAAATTAATTGGAACTTGTTTGAAAATTAGAGTTTAATTTAAAAAACACATAAATGTAGGATGTTAATCCGACTCACTGGCTCGAATGACCCGCTACTCGTCCAGGGAAAATCTCGAGCAGACTCGGCTCGCGGCTCATTGAAACTGAGTCAAGACTTGAGCCAAGCCTCATTTTCGAGTATCGGCCCAAGCCAACCCGTGTTTTAGAAATAAAGCAGCTCATTGAAACTGAGTCAAGGCTTGAGCCAAGCCTCATTCTCGAGTATCGGCCCAAGCCAACCCGTGTTTTAGAAATAAAGCAGCCACCTACTACCAAAGGCAATGCCTTTAAATTCAAAGGTAGCTACGGCTACCTTCAAAAAAAAAATTAGAATTTCAAGAAAATAAAAAAAAAAAAATCTAGCTCGGCTCAGAAAGCCCGAGTAGAGCCTCATTTTTTTTTTTTTTTATCCAAGCTTTGGCTCGACTTGGGCCAAAAAGGTCGATCCATTTTTATTTGAGCCGCGCCCGAGCCAAAAATTTTGGCTCACGAGCCGGCTCAACTCGGCTCGTTTACATTCCTACATAAATGTATGAAATTGAAAGGAAAAAAGGTTATTTGGCACATTATTTATGAAACGAGCTTAATAATAAATATCAAATAAAACTTAAAAATTTTAAAATCTCATTTAAATTTATGATAGTTTTGTAGAAATTTTGATTGGTCAGAGATATGTGAGAAGCATAACGTTTTCACCTAAATTGCATATTAAAAATTTTCTAGCTCGTCAACCTGAGTAAGTTGGCTGATAAGCTTACCCATTGCTTGGCTCAAAGACAATGGAATGGATACTTTGTTATTATTTTATGGAACACAATTATTTTTTTATCAAAAATAAAATAGAATCTTATTCTTTACCTTTACGCTTCAAGGGAAAAAAAACTCGAAATTTTTAATTGGCATTCTCAATGTAGCAAATTCAAACCTCATACATTTCATTTTTAGTCCCTTTTTTAGCCACATTCTCATTTTCATTCTCATTCTTCTACTCATTTTCAATACACATTCTTTAATAAAATAATATTTTCTATCACATAAATAACTTTTCCATCTTTTTCAACCACATATTTACCATCACATCACAAAAAAATGCATTCTCTCCTAAAAAAATGTGCATCAAACACACTCGTATAATATAATGAACAACTTTCAACTATTCCACTTAGGATTAGACAAAACTCTCAGATCGAATCGAACCAGATCAGACTCGAATTGAATCGAACCAATCGATTCTTAAATTAAATACCTGAACAGATATCTGAATCGAGAACCGACGAGTTTGATTTGATTCTCGGTTCTAGACCAAGAACCGAAAAATCGAATAAAAATTGGAGAATCGAATCTCCATAATTTTTAAAATTTTTTTGTCTTAAATAAGTCAAATTATTTTATTTTTTCTAAATAATTTTGTTAACTAATTAATTTAGTCTAAACTAAAACATGATTTTCCTATTTCTAATTTCCAACTCAAGCCCAACTTAATCAAATTGACCTAAATTTTACCAAAATTTGTTATTATACCGTAGTGTCGTTTATATTGTTCTGAAGAAATCGAATTGAAACCCTCGCTGCATCTACATTTATTATTGTGACCTCACTGTCTTATCTTCCTAAGATTTTAACAATCAAATTTATGAAGAACTCAACAAAGTGAAACACAACAGATATAATGAGATTGGACTACATTATTTTATAAGAACTAAGATTAAACTTGTCACTAGTTGAATTAATATAACTGATTGTAAATATTAAAAAATTAATTACCGTACAGAACTCGTGAACCGAATCGAACTGAATTGAACCCGATAGTTCCACTTATTAAATATCGAGTTTGATTTGGTTCTTTTTAAAATCGAATCAAATCGAATCGAAATATGTAGGACCTAATTCCACACTCAACTATTTAATTACTTATTTATCAAATTTATTTTTAAGATTAATATTTTTCACTCCTGAGTTATCAAGTATATGTTTGTTCCACGGTAAAGCAACACCTAATCGAACATCACTTTCACATTCTCCATTAATGGCTCTTCTTCTCTCTCTATTCTCTCTCTTCTTCCACCTCCTCCTTCACCTAAACCCAACTCAAGGTAACACTTGAAAAATGGAAAAATAAATTACCCTTTAATGTAAATTTACCCTTACTCAATTTTATTTATTTATTTATTTTTTTGGTAAATTCACAGTGTCCGGTGGAAATCTCATCTTCGAAGATGGCTACACCGTCAGCACAGTCCTTGATGGCGACAAGGTCAAAGTCAACCCTCACTCGATCCTCCCACAATCGCCGTTTTCTAATCAATTTATAGTCCTTGATTCCGTCGCTAGTACTTTTTACACAGTATCAATCCCTACAACTTCCCAAGGTATTGTAGTTTTAAAATCTTATTATATTCTTAATTGGAAATTTAAGGATATTTCCAGGTTTATAGTCCGGGTTGGTGAATCGTTAGTTTTTTTAGTGTTGTGAGAATATTTTACTTGTGGGATTTTTAATTTTTGGTAAATCGTGTTAATGAATTTTATGTTAATCTGATTACTGAAAATAAAGAAGAGGTAAAGAAAAAGAAATGGATGGTTAAAGTGTTTCCTTTTTTTTTTTTTTTTTTTTTTT
>CAIGRK010175454.1:0-10090 GCA_903798315.1 Fraxinus greggii | reverse complement strand
TTGTCCTGCTTCAGTTGTGGTTCTTGATGAGACAACTCACTAAAATTCTTCAATTTTTGCTAGTTTATATATAGGCCAATTGGCATGACCCCACCCCCACTCCCCCTCAATTCCTAGAGCTTATAAAAGCTCAAGCAGTTGTCACCTCTTCTACACATATCAGCTCTTCAGTTTCACATCACTCTTCACTTGCGTGTCTTCTCTCTTGAGTCGAAGACGAATAATCCATCCTAGAATTATTTGTCTCCACATTTATGCGTTCTTCCATTTTCATCCCATTTTCTAGAGTAATCATTTAATAGTAGTGTTCCATCAAGTTTCTATATCACTTCCTAGACTTAATCTGTACAAGAAATTAATGGCGTCTAGCTCGATGTCTTCCCATGTCTCAGGCACCTGGACTGCCCAGGAGAACAAGGAGTTTGAGAAAGCTCTGGCCGTTTATGATACTGACACACCCGACCGTTGGGCCAAAGTTGCAAGGGCTGTCGGAGGGAAAACCCCAGAAGAGGTGAAGAGGCATTATGAAATTCTTATGGAAGATGTCAATTACATTGAGAGTGGCCAAGTGCCCTATCCCTATTGCAGAACCTCTCGGGCCGCCTGTAACAGAGGAGGTAAACAGCATACACCAGTCCAACCCACCCGGTCAAAACACCACGAACACTTAAGAATCCGCAGTATAATCATCATTCATCATGGACTAGTTTCTATTTTAAGTCATTTTCTACCATGCTAAATATGGCTAAGTATCGCAATCCTCTTACTTTCGTGAATGCGTGTTGAATAACATAAACACTCATCACTATCATCATCTACATCTCTCCGTGCAAGGGCGAGTCATAGGACACATGTTTAACACTGGCTCAACTCGTATATTTTACCACTCACTAGAAAATATAAAGTGCGTGAGGACTAATCCCTACAAAATTGGCCTAACATATGCTGTAGTTCTCAAAATAAAAATCGAACTCTAAGTGCATGTTTGGTACGTACTGTTAGACGATATTAAATTCTAAAATGAATAAGATTTTAGCTTTTATTTTTCTTCCCTAATAGATCTTGATTATTGTTCCATGCAGGATGAAGAATCTAAAGTTCCAGTAAAGCGTCATTACACTAGTAGTGATCAACTTTACAACCGTCCTATTATATTCCGGAAGCTCTTAGCAACATGAATAAAAATATGCAATACTAATTTTAGAATCATAGCAACTCTTGTCTCTTCTTGTAAGCATATGTATGATGATCATCATGATCAATGGAGGAAGCCTATAAGTTCCTTCCATTCTGTAATAAATATTTTAATTAAATCAAGGTATTGTGAGAATTTTAATTTCTATACTATTACTCTAGTTCTTCATAGAATATAAAAATGGAAGATTTTTTCTCATGGACTGAGGGAATTGGACTAATGGAAATGTACTTACTACAAAGAATTGGTCCAAATTATGAGCCTGACTGCAAATTGAGTGCTTGTTTGGAAAGACTTCAAAATTTTCTAAAAAGTTGAGGTCCAAGTCAATAATTAGTTTAATCACATATTTATAGAACCTATAACATTTATTTATTTTTGAACTACACGTGTCATCAACTTTTATTAAAAGTTTTGTCAAACAACCTCTGATTGGCTGGAAGGGAACCAAAAATTTCAATCCGCAGTTCAGCACCCCCAAAGACCCCGACTGTCATAATAAATAGATTTATTTAACTTATACATAAGAAAAATGTAATTTACCTAGCAAACTAAATTTACTTGGAAGTGAAAATAATTACTTTAAAGCTTAGCCAAACATTCAGGATTTTCAAGATTTTAGCAACTTAGCGCTTGTTTGGAAGTGATGTATTGAAAATCATTTTTCTCCATACTTATTTTCAACCATATATTTTTAAAAAAATATTTTTTTACATTTTCATATCATTTTTTCTTACTTTTTAACCACACAAGCTCCAAAAAATTATTTTCCCAGAAATTATTTTTCAGAAATTACTCCACACTAGGGCTTAGAAACATCGAGATGCTAAACCTTCCATTCGATGTGAGCTCAAGGGAAAGATCAGTCTGTAATCCCTAAAGTCACTTTTATCCTTTGAGCGGCGGTCCTTTCATTCAGCACCATCGGATCACTAAGGCCGACTTTTGTCCCTCCTCGACGGGTGTCTCATATATTTGTTACAATAAATCGAATTTGGCCATCATATTTTCTAGAATAATTTATATATTTGAATATAGTCAAGTGTCTCATAGTATTTCATTCATATATGTGACTCTAGTCAAGTTCTCATGGCATTCCATTCATGTATGTGAATCTGTAGAGTTTCATAGTTGAACCTAGTCAAGTGAATTAAATGTTTTAATGGTTCCTATGCCATCTTGATATGTATAAATAGGACCACATATGGCAGTATTTTTCAAAGCAAATAAGAAATATAATTTCAGATTATATCTCTACAAGTTATCCAAATTATCTAAATTATTTTGTCTTCAAACTGGTATCAAAGCCTTAAAAAAGGAAAACAATGTCCAACAACAATCGTGTTTCCCTTGTGCTTCATTTTAATGAAGAAAAGTTTGATTATTGGAGTAATCTTGAATCTCAAGACTTATGGAGTGTTGTTGAAGAATGAGTACAACCACCTGAAAATGAAAACCAATTGTCTGAAGCACAAGGAAACCTCTTGAAGCACAAAAGGCAAAAAGATAGAAGAGCACTTTTTCAAACATGTCAATTGAAATTCCAGTTTATGAGAGGATATCAAAGGCAAAGAGTTCCCAAGAGGAGTGGAAAATTCTTGGAACAACTTATTCCGGCCAAGATCAAGTGAAGAAGGTTCGTTTGCAATACCTCAGGGTGGAATTTGAGAAGTTGGAGATGAAAGACAATGAAAAGATTTTAGAATATTTTAGGAGAACTAATTCTATAATGGATCAGATAGCGTCAAATAGAGAAATTATGGAGACCCAAAAAATTATTGAAAAAATTATGCGAAGCCTGCCAAGTAAATTTGATCATGTGGTAGTGACTATTGTAGAATCACAAGATCTTTCATCAATGTCTTTGAAAAGCTTGCAAGGAAGATTGGAGGCTCATGAAATTAGAATTATCCAAAGAAGTCCTCAAATTACTTATTTTCATGACCAAGATTTAAAGTCCCAGTTCACATTTGTGGGAGGTCGTGGCTCTCATCGTGGACGTGGAAGAGGTTATGAACAAGGAAGATGATGTGGAAGATATATTTAAGATCAACATGGACGAGGCAATGGAAAAGAAGAGTCAAAAGAAGTAGAAGAGAAATTATCTTTTCGCTAATCTCAAAGAGGAAGAGGGTGCGGCTCTTATCATCAAAAAAGTAACGACGCCTATATTAAATGGTTTCATTGTCATGAACTTGACTACAAAATGAGTGATTGCTAGATAAAATATCTAGAAAAAAGTCGTGAAGTCGGTTTTGTACATGAGGAAAAATCTAAGAATTCTCATGAAACTTTATTAATTGCTTCCGATGGAAGTGTTGGTAATATTTGATATTTACAGTGGTGCTAGCAAGAAACAAAAGTTTATTTTCAAAACTTGTAGTTAATCATGGAAAAGTAACAATTAGGGATGCTAAGTCCTAAAAAATTCAAGGAGTGGGAGATATTGCTTTCACAACAAAAGTCAAACAGGTTGAGAAGATGTCTGAGGTATATTATGTACCTTGATTGCAAAGTAATTTGCTAAGTTTTGGCCATCTAATGAAGAAAGGTTTTGATATTCACCTTGTTGATAATTTTTGCACTATGAAGAAGAAAAATCAACTGATTGCAAACAATAGTTTGGGCTCAAATAACTTGTTTTCTCTGGAACTTGATATTTTAAATGATACTTGTTTTCTTAATGTTAATGAAGAGATTTCCAATTTGAGGCTTGACAGATTTAGCAACCTCAATTTCAAAGTTTAAATGAGTTATCAAGCAAAACTATAGGTCAAAAAGGGTTGCTCAAAATTGATTTTATAAGTGAAATTTGCGAAGGGTGTCAGTTGGGAAAACAATATCGAGAGCCATTTTCATCAGAATCAAATTGGGAATCACGTATACCATTGGAGCTTATTCACACCGATCTTGTGGTCCCATTAGAGTTTCATCTCTTGGAGGTAACCAATATTTTCCATTATTTGTTGATTATTATACCAGAAAATTTTGGGGTTATTTTGTCAAAGAAAAATTTGAAGCTCTTTCATATTTCAATGACTTCAAAGTTCAAGTTGAGAAATTTTCAAGTTATCAAATACAAAATATGAGAAGTGATCGAGGAAGAAAGTACTTATCTATTTTATTTGAAGAATTTTGTCGAGAACATGGCATTAGACTAGAATTTAATAGCTCGGTATTCACCACAACTAAATGGTGTCACCGAACGAAAAAATAGAATGGTTATGGAAAAGGCTAGGTGTATGCACAAGAAAAATATGCCAGCTGAATTTTGGGCTGAAGCAGTTTCATATGCCGTTTATTTAATCAACAGATCACCTACAAATAGCTTGAACAATTCTACCCCAAATGAGACTTGGTATAGAAAGAAACAAAGTGGGTGTTTGGCCCCCATTTTTTAGGAAGAATTAGTTTTTGAATAGTAATTGATGGGAGAATATGTGGTGAAAAAGTGATGAAAAGTTTTAAATTTGTGTGTAATATTATTTTATTTGGAGAATGTGTGGTTGAAAATGAGTACGAAAGAAAAATGAATGGAAAAAAAAGGAGAAAGAATGAAGCTCAAGTATGGACTATATCTCTTGATTATTTGTTCCAATGAGGATGAAAGAAAAAGTAAAGTTATTTAAGAGTGATTTGAAAAGACACACTTTTAATTTTTAGCTGCTATATATTACTCTCCAATGTTCCACAAATAAATAGGTTATTCTTTATTTTGAAGTCAATAAATCAACTCATTATAAAAGCCAAATGTCACGATGGATCGCGTTACACAATTTTTAACATGTTTAAGCATGATAGTTAGTACTTAAATTAATTAAATTTTATCTAGTTAATTGCGTTAAATATTCACAAAAAATTCAGTCTAATTCCGTACACAAACCTCATCAAACATCATATCAAATTTTGTTTACTCGGCTCTTACCACTTTATAAATCCCAACTCCGTATGTCTAATACACCTTAGTCAAAAAGGTGTAAAGAAGAAGAGGACAAGAAGGAAAACATGTCGAATTACCTCAATGACTGGCACGATTCAAGTAATACCTCTACTTACAATTCAAGCTCCTACACAAAATCCACGTCACATGTTCCAAATACGAAAATACTGTAACAAGGTCGTCACCCTAGACCTCGCACATTAGACCACGAGCTCGACAACTTGAGCTTGGCCTCAGTGTAGTTGCAACCATGGTCAACCTTTTGGCAGTGATCTAGCTTGTAACGTCAAACCTGTCGAATAAATTCATGTTATTATTATGTGAAATGAAATTAAATAAAATTAAAAAAGATAACCATTTAAAATCGAGTTAATTGAATCAATGCTCATTGAACTTTATAGTAGGTCACTATTTTTAATAGTGAATTTTTAGAGAATGTGTGATTAAAAAAGTAGGAAAAAATTCTGGGTTTACATGTAGAATATTTTATTGTATAAATGTGTAATTGAAAATGAGTATCTAAAAAAAGAATTTTGAAAGAATGAAAAACAAACATGATCTTAAGCAGTTGTTTAAGGTCTCATACTTGGGAACAAGCCCAAAATTTTAGAATTTCTCATAGAAAAAAAAATTACTGACAATGATAGTTAAAAATACATTGGAATAATTTTACTTTATATATTGAAATTATGTAGCTGAATAATAATAATAATAATAATAATAATAATAATAATAATAATAATAATAGGGAATTAAAAAAATTAAAAATGACAATTTGGGTTTCAATGCTATTATGTATTCTTGTTGTTTCACGGTTGAGAAGAACTTCGTTATATATTTCTCGTGACTAAGATTCCTCAATAGTCAAGTATGAGATTACTTTTTGGCTCGAAATTTATAAATATCGATATTGAAAATCATAAATGAGGTGAAATTTCATAAATATATTTGTCGTGTAAGATGCTCTTCTTTTTAGGGATGACATGAAAATACATTCAACTCGAAACCGCTTCGAATGGGGTGGGATTACCCGCCTAATCGGGTAAACGAGACGAGAACGGAGTGAGGATCATTGTTCCGAAGTGGGTACGAGACGGGTATGAGAAACATAGTCCTCGCGCCGTTACCCTCCCCGTTTAAAGTTAATTTAAAATTTAAGTTGTTTATCAAATAAAAATAATAGATTTATCATTATTTTTTTTTTTAAAAAAACATAAGTTGATTTTAACAAATTGATAAAAAAAAAAGCAATAATATTTACTAATGAAAAACATAAAAAAAAAGGAAAAAAACAAAATAAATAAAAAATAAATGGGGCAGGGACCTACCCACCCCACCTCGATCCCATCTCACTTTAATCGGGTATGTGAATGTGGTAAAGTAATAAAAATACCCGACGAGACGAGGATGAAAATAACATGTCTCATACTTGATTTGTTGACATCCCTACTTCTTTTGCATGTTTTCCTTTGATTCGCAATTTTAAACGATAAATATGTTTACACGTAGTCTTAAAACAATTATTTTAATAAATTTAATTTTTCGATAGAATTTATATCATCAAGTGTGTGTGTCTCCCATTATTGTAGAATAAATAAATGAAGTAATGAATAATATTTTTTGGAAAATGTGTGGTTGGAATTTAAAGTAACTTTATTGATTTGTGTGTAGAATATTTTATTGGATGAATGTGTAGTGAAGAATCTTACTGTAACAAACAATGTTTTGAAGTAATGGGAGCCTAAATACCGTAATAAAAATAAATTAATTAAAGGTAATAAAAGGATTAAAAAATTAAGATTACGAACGATTTTTAGTTAGTAATAGCAAAAACATAAATAATTTATAAATTTAATTTGACGACAAGAAAATTGTTAATAAATGTTGCACATGTAATATGTTATGTAATGTAAATAATAATGTTGAATTTTGGGTTTGTCGGATTTCATTGAAAATGAAACTTGATTTGAACAAATATTGTATTGGACTACATAAATTGTGTGTCCATGTGTATTTATATTGTTGGTGACATTATTAAGTAAAAAACAGAGTTGTTTCATGTCATACTTGGATACATGAATTTTCACATGTTTATACGTACAATAAACAAAAGCTAATGCAGCAAATAGAGTTATTGAGAGTCGGATTTGGTGGACAGATAACATGAACATGCAAAAGAGAATCAAAATACATATTTTGAATTCTCAAATCACTACTCATGCTTTTGCTTTTTTGTTCGTTAGTTTATCAACTTCACGTGTCAACAATCTTTGGATTGATGTGCTATCTTTTGGTGTAGCGTTCGCATTTTTTGAGTTGAAGAAATGTTTGTGAAGTCAGCAACAATTTCGAATTTTACAACACTGAAAGAAACACTTTGTAAAAATGCATGTAGACATAGGTGAAGGTAACCTAGACAATGAATAGTAGTGTAATCTCTAAGGGTAAATTTCATTCAATAGATTCAGTAGACAACTATTTGGAATTCAAAAATAAANTTTTGTTCGTTAGTTTATCAACTTCACGTGTCAACAATCTTTGGATTGATGTGCTATCTTTTGGTGTAGCGTTCGCATTTTTTGAGTTGAAGAAATGTTTGTGAAGTCAGCAACAATTTCGAATTTTACAACACTGAAAGAAACACTTTGTAAAAATGCATGTAGACATAGGTGAAGGTAACCTAGACAATGAATAGTAGTGTAATCCCTAAGGGTAAATTTCATTCAACAGATTCAGTAGACAACTATTTGGAATTCAAAAATAAAGTTACATCCATCAATCAAGAAATGTAATAGAATTGTTCGGAGATATACCTTATATAAAATGTGTTTCATACTATCACTTATCAATATATGTTGTAGAATATAATGTATGCACATATGGGTGTAATTCCCCCAACACTACTTTCATCTCTCAAAGCAACACTAAAAGCAGGATTTAATCACAAGGCATTGTTCAGTTCTGCATCCACAGAAGGGTGACTTGCAGAAAGATGGCGCCACCATATAGGCCAAGCTGGCTGTTCCCATTATGATGCAGCTAACTGAGCAAGAATTACCCCATTATCATAGCCTATGAAATCTATTTTTCATGTTAAGACTCAGGCAAACAAATTATGACCAAATATAGCTGTTATGATCAAATTATTTGCATGAATAATAAACCCCAAATCTGAATAAAAAAATCACTTTCGTAAGAAGAATCACTATAACAGAAATCATTTATCAAGACCACACTTATAAGATGAAAATAGATGTGATACCTTTGAATTCCCCTTTTCCTTCTCTTCTGTAACTTCTTACACTAATTATATAGTACATTACTTAGAGAACTTTCTATCACTCATCTTAGGTCATTAGTGATTGTGAAAAAAGTTCAAAACCTGTTGACAATTTAAAGATCTGGACAATGCATATATGCATAAGCATAAACGTGCATTGAATGCTGACATCGATAAGAGGAGCAAAGAATCATGTTCTTTTTACTTTTGCAGTGTAATGATAACGATAACGACACAATTATAATACCCAGAAAATTTTAGAATAAAAATTTATTTATTCTATATATTATATTTTATTATTTTGAAAGTTGAGAGATGAAAGTAAAGCATGGTTAAAATTTTTATGTTTTGGGTCAAATATTTGGATTCTAATAGAGTGGTGATAAGTATATCAATATGGTACTCGTCGGATAGCTCGTAACTAATCTGTAAATTATGCTCGAGGAAAAGTTAATTCGGATAAATTAGTCTCAAGATACTAAAGTTCAAATAAATTGTTTAGCTTACCCTTAATTACAACAAAGAAGGAAATGTATGTGCAGTAAATATATGCAAAGGTAATTCTGGAAATTACATTATGATAATAGGGTGTAATGGTCCATTCAATTTTAAATGGTAGCTGTCAAATTGTATCGTACAGGGAAAAAAAGGCAAACAGGAACAAAAAAAAAAAAAAAAAATTGACTCAAGAGGAAGAAACCACCAATCCACACGGCTCGACTAACCGCCTGACTCGAAAACGACTCGGCTTATATGGCCATTTGACTTATGAACAATAAGTCAAACTCCCTCTTTTATATTTAGTTAGATTAGATTAGAAAAATACAATTAAAGAGATAAACAAGCAAATAACCAAACACAGATTTCATTACTTGATCTCGTGCTAAAAAAAGGGGCTTTGTGAAGTTTAAATTGATTTATTTGTTGATTGGTGTTCAACTAAAAAATGTATAATATAGTTTCTTTTTTTTAGTTAGATGTTTGGCTAATGTATACTATTTATAAATAATCAAATTACTTTTTATCTATATATTTCTTGAAACTCACAAATGCTATTTATTTATCCACATAGAGATGACAAATGGGGTAGGTCTACATATCCACGTCTCGCTCAACTCCAAGGATTTTAATGCCTGATCCTCATATAAAGTGGGGGCACTGGTCGAGAAACCCCCTACCGTTTATTGCCTCCTTTATAATTTCATTACATCGTGTCACAATTATTCGTTTTTCAAAATAAATAATATATTTTATACTTAATTTTGTATTTAGCACTTGTTTGTTTCCCATTTTTTTAAAATATATTTTTTTCTCTTCTTTTCAATCACACATTCTCTAATAAAATAATAAAGTAATTAGCACATAACATCCTTACATTTTACTATTATTGTCGTAAACGTCATTATCTTTCATTTTTTACATTTTTACCCTTAATTTCACATTTCATTGAGCAAAAGGTCCATTTCATCAATTTTCGAATTGAAAGCTGTGAAATGACGAATATACCCTTCTATTTAAATAAAACAAAAAGAAAAAAAAAAGAAAAAGAAACAACTAATTGCAACCATAATCTCAATTTATTTTAAAAAGTACTAACGAATCTCAAATAAATTATTAAAATAGTAATTAGCACGTAATGTCTCTACTTTTCATTATTATTGTGAAAAATGTCCAT
>CAIGRK010175342.1:0-10106 GCA_903798315.1 Fraxinus greggii | reverse complement strand
TATTTCTTTTGGAATCAACCTGTGGGTTT
Organism: Fraxinus greggii; assembly: GCA_903798315.1. Lineage (NCBI taxonomy): Eukaryota > Viridiplantae > Streptophyta > Magnoliopsida > Lamiales > Oleaceae > Fraxinus > Fraxinus greggii. The sequence goes on along the minus strand of CAIGRK010175342.1, from coordinate 10,077 downwards.
GATTTGTACAAAACAGTGGTCATACTTGTGTGATTGAAGCACAGTTTGGATGAACTTTGGCCTGAGGGGCTTATGAATGAAGATAAGTTCATTTACTGTTTTATTTCTTGAGTACAGAGTTCGATTTCTTGAAGTTTTGTTCCAATTTCTTGAGTTCGAATTTTCTGTTGAGTTGTGCAGTTTATTACTCTTATCATTTCTGTTCTGGTAGTTTACATTTTAGCATACATATTGTTGTTGTTCTTGAGCTAATTAGTTTAAATCCTCCCAACACTATCGCAACCTTTTTCCTTCACACAAACTCGAGACTAGTTATCAAAACCTAAGAAGATTAGTCACGAATTTGACTTAATCTTTTAAACTAACAAATCAACTCAAACTTATTTTGCTTATTTTACCCACAGCAACCAAAAAGTCCCTACTTCACCCTAAAATAGCAAAAAGAAGGGTTAATTATTTGAATGGTCACTAAATTTTGTCAAGTATTACTACTTAATAACTGAATTTAAAAATATATTTCAATGGTCATTGACTTTGTCAAATATTATTGCTTCATAACTAAACTTAAAAAAGTATCTATATGGTTACTGAATTATGCACCATGTTATCCATCCATCACTCAAGTTGAAAAATTTGTTAGATTTAATAAGTAGCGTTAACTTGGTGATTGATGGGTTACATTTATATATAGTTTAGTCATCATTAAAATATGTTTTTAAGTTCAATTATTAAGTAGTAGCGCTTGTATAATTCAGTAACCATTGAAGCACAACAACAAAAAGACCAAAAAAAAACAACAAGCAATGATTCACTGAACAATCCGTCAATTCAAGTAAATGATACGGTAGTTGTCGATGACGTTGATACGGTAGTTGTCGATGAAGTGGATATGCTAATCGGGAATTTAATGACTACATAAATCATTTAGAGCCAATTTAGCATGCATATCCTCTATCTAGGTAGTAAAATTTAGCCAATTAATGTCATTCATTTATTTCAGAATAGACGTCAACAATAGTTCTATTTTTCTTCGATTCATAGGTCTCTAACTTTTTGTTACCTTTTTTTTTTCTCTTCATTTTTTTGGTTTCTTCTTTCATAAAAGTGGATTTGAGAGATTTAATAATTGAATTTAAAAACGCATCTCAATTGTCACTGAACTATACGAAGTGTTACTACTTAATAATAATTGAACTTAAAAATATATCTCAATGATCACTGAATTATACATTGTGTTATCCATCTATGACTCAAGTCAATATCGTTTGTTGAATCTCACGAATTTTTTTATATGAGTGATGGATGTGAAACATGATGCACGATTCAGTGATCACATGGATATATTTTTAACGTTGACATAGTTTGGTGATTAACCTACAAAATAACCTTACAACACGAAAGAGGCGGGAAGTACCAAAAAACTACTATACCCTTGCCAGCGCGAACACGCACAATCTTAATTATAGCCATGGATTCCGACTCCGATTCCGACGGCTCTCATATTTCCGCCACACCGCCGCGTCACTCACCACCTCCGTCACCTACGCCTCCTCTTCCGGCAGTGCCATCACCGCGACCCACCTGTCTATCTACCACCCGATCAAGAACCAAAATTAAAGCCGCCGACCCCACCAGTTCCCGGCCCGTTTTAAAACTCAAACTCTCCACCAAAAACTTAAAACCCATCACAGAACCCGACCCAAAACCTCCCATAATAGACTCATTTCGAATCCATCCCCAGATCCCCCCGCCAAATTTCTCCGATTTACCTTTTCAAATCCACACTCCAACACTCCACCAAAATTACCATAATGCCTCTGATACTCTTTTTCCCGGCAGCCATTGCTTGTCGAAATTCGCATCTTTTTCCAATAAATCCCAGAATAAAAATCTCATTTTTGAGCCCAGTGAAAAGGATTTTCCAACTGAAACTAAAAGTGAAATTCATGTGCAAAATGCTGACCTGCGAGAAGTGAAAAATGCAGCTGTTAGCCAAGGAATTTCTTCCGAAAAGGTGAGGAAACATCTTAATTTGATTGGTTTTAATGTTTCTTCCACAATGAATGTGAACAAGCCTAAACGTGTTAGTGAAGGTAATTTTGTGAAGCTTAATATAAATGGCTATGGGAGGAAAAAGTTTGCCTTTAAGAATAAAAGAAAGAGCTTTAGTACATATAGTGGGCGTAGAAAATTTTCAAGATATTTAAAAAAAAAATTGAGAGTTGGAAATGAAGGAAAGGAAAGTGGTGAGATTCTTGATGAAGAGGGTTTGGTTTTGGAGATTGGAAAGAGAGAGGAAAGTATTGATTTTGATAGTGAATCGATTGAGGAGGCTGTGATAAGTGTAAGAAATGAGGCCTCCGATGGAAATTTGGAGAAGTTATTAAAGTTCACACACGGGTATAATTCATTTAGGAATGGTCAGTTGGAGGCAATAAAGATGGTGCTCTCTGGGAAATCAACAATGCTGGTTTTGCCAACGGGCTCTGGTAAGTCGCTGTGTTATCAGTTGCCTGCGTTGATCTTGCCGGGAGTCACCCTTGTGGTGAGTCCTTTAGTGGCTTTGATGATCGATCAACTTAAACAGCTGCCTCCTGCAATTCCGGGTGGCCTTTTGTGTAGCAGCCAGGTATTTTCTCTCTCAGCGTCGATGAATACACATGCATTTTTATCCCTCTATGATTATTTTTATAAACTTGATGTTTCTTGATGGCTGGTTCAGACGCCCGAGGAGGCTGCAAAAACCCTCAGGTTGCTACAAGAAGGGGCAATAAAGGTTAACTCAAGTCCTTGATTGCAACATAAACTTCAAACTAAACGGTTTTTTTCATGTTTATGTAAATGCATCTAAGTCAATTGGTTCTGTTTCTCACACCATTATGGATCTTTTGATGTATTATTCGTTGAAATGTGATAAGCACTCACTTTAGATATGTACCTAAACACTAAGAAATTTTCTCGGTTCATGTTCAGGTTCTTTTTGTTTCACCAGAGAGGTTTCTGAATGCAGAATTCCTATCCATATTTTCTGGCAGTCAACTTGTATCTCTCGTGGTTGTTGATGAAGCCCACTGTGTTTCAGAATGGTGAGCATTTGTAGGATTATTTTCTTCCCAGTTTTATCAGCTTGTGAATTGGATCTTAGGAGTTTCCTTCACTACGACCGCAATATGCCAAACTCATTATCACTGTATGAAGTTTCAAAATTTTCTGAAACCTAAAATTTTTGACAGGTCACATAATTTTCGACCTTCATATATGAGGCTTAGAGCCTCCTTGCTATGTGGGAGGCTCAATGCTGGATGCATTCTAGCTATGACTGCAACTGCAACAACTAAAACTTTGCATGACATAATGCACGCTTTAGAGATTACTCCCACAAATCTCATTCAGTCAGCCCAATTAAGGGATAATCTGCATTTATCGGTGACTATGAGCAGGAATAGGTGAGTGAACTTACACACACTTTGTCAATTTTCTTGTATTGAATTTTAATATCTCAATATTCTATTAACAATGTCAGGATGAAAGATTTGGTGGCATTGCTCAAGTCTTCTCCCTTTCTGGATATCAAAAGCCTCATTATTTACTGTAAATTTCAGGTATACTATGGTTTTAATTCTTCTAAAAATGATGAATATATAAACTTGGACCAGATTACCATCTCTTTACTCTTGTGATTTTGACTTATAGTAACTTTGTGTCCTACAATTTGGTGCAGTCTGAAACTGACATGATAAGCAAATATCTATGTGATAACAACATCTCAGCTAAGGTTTGTATGACATTTGTAATCTCAGTTTATTTGAACGATGCAAGCTTTTTGTTCTCTTACTGCAGTTCTTTGTTTTTATATCGGAAAAATTGATGAAGTTTTGTATGTTTCTCAGAGTTACCACAGTGCCATCCCTGCTAAAGATAGGAACCGGATTCAGGAATTGTTTTGTTCTAATAGGATAAGAGTGGTAAGGAAGTTATTGGGATCATTTTTTATTTTTTATATATATTTGTATAATTTCATAGGTGTGATTATCTCCTTGATGCATTGTGGAAACTAAAATCTTGGGTTCACTGACGTGCATTCTTTTGTTCTCAAAGGTGGTTGCAACTGTGGCATTTGGCATGGGACTTGACAAAAGTGATGTTGGAGCTGTAAGAAAACCTTGCGTTCATATTTCATATCATTTATTTAATTTTCATTAAACACTCACAATTAATTGGTCTTAAAATATTTCAGAGGATAACAACAACATTTAATTTGGATCTTGCACCTAAGAAATCACCCTGAAGGAATGTATTCACAAATCTTTTAATGAGTTTGAGTTTATGCATTTGTCTTCTTTGTGGCATTTATGGACTGCTAAAGCTCTAAAATGCCACTGTTTCAGGTAATTCACTATAGCTTACCCGAAAGTTTGGAAGAGTATGTACAGGTCAAATTTCTTTTCTATAATTTATTCCCATTTATTAATGTTTCATTAGGTGTGTCCTTCCCCTCCCCAACCACGAAGAAATAAAAATAAAATAAAATAAATTGTAGACTTAAAAATATTAAATAATTCGTGCAGGAGATAGGTCGGGCTGGACGTGATGGTAGATTTTCTTATTGCCATCTTTTTTTTGATGACGTCACATACTTCAAGCTTCGGAGTTTGATGTACAGGTAACCCAAATGCCATTTCTATCTAGCCTTCCATTTGTGGGATTGAAGATACAGACTTTGCTAAAATCATTATTTTTTCCAGTGATGGCGTAGATGCATTTGCTGTGAATTTGTTACTCTCTCATGTTTTTATGAGCAACAGAAGTGCAGCCAATGATACTTGTTCGTTAGTCAAAGAAACAGCATCTCGTAAATTTGATATGAAAGAAGAGGTTGGTCAAGTTGCTGCTTTTGAATAAAGTTTGTGTGCTTCCTTACAAGCCTTCATCTTCCTGTCAAAAAAATTAAACTTTGATTATGAACCTGAGTAGTTTGTTATTGTTTCAGTTTGTATATTATTGAAATTTATGATATAAAATCATAAATGAATTTCTTATAACTAGATATTTTGCCTCATGATGTTGAACTACCGATTTTTCTTGCCTTGTAGGTGATGCTAACTATTTTGACACAATTGGAGTTGGGTGAAGTGCAATACCTTCAATTGCTTCCCCAGATAAATGTAACATGTACTATAAATTTCCATAAGGTGCGTTATGTTTTTTATGGGGGATAAATTTCTATTCTCTGGACATTTAGTTTATGTCGTTATTCTCTGTTGAATTACTTGATCTAAATGTTTAAATTGTTAGATCTTCAACAAGCCTCCTTACGTGTAGACAGGGTTCTTTTTTCCCGTCAAAGTCTATCGCGTGCATAATTCATTTAATTGAGTGACGGTGCAACTTGGACCTAGGACATTTGCGTGCTCTGATACCACGTTTAACCATTTGATCCAAAAGCTTAAATTGTTAGATAGGGGCACATGTATATCATTTAAGTATTGTTTTCAACATTATCTTGTCAAAGTCTTTTTGCTCATTAAAGTCTATGCAATTTCCTCTAAAGCAATTTCATATGTCGACTATGGACATATATTAAACTATAATGGCATGTTTAGTAAGGAAAATTGAATAGTACCAGATAGTATTAAAGAAGAAAAGAAGTTATCATTATAGTGTCTAGTCCTATACAAAATTGCAGCTTAAAAAGTTACACAAATTCAGATGCAAACTTATCTTAACCTTTCAAGTTTTGATAATCATCTTCGCTTGAAGATTTTAATCATTTGTCTTACTGCAGACTTCGCCAGCACTTTTTGCGGCTAAAGATATTGTGGTTGCAGCAATTCTGAAGAAGTGAGAACTATTTTTTGTTCCATACTACCATGAACTATGAAGTTATTTGTTCTTAAAACTCTTAATTGCTCTGCTTATGCTTTACAAACTTTTCAGGTCTGAAATGAAAGATGGGCAATATGTATTTGACATACCATCTGTAGCAAATAGCATCAGAATGCAGGCTATTGACCTTACAAATCACTTGCAGAGTCTAAAGGTGAGAATGTTTTGACTCATCCAAGCTTTTCAAATTCCAATTTGGAATAAGATTTTGCGAGATTTCTGTTCTTTCAAACTCATTTCTACTAGCCACTTGTTGAACTATCTATTCATACGGAGCTCTATGAAGTTATTGCTCTTCCCTTTAATCCATTTGAAGTTGAAGGTCAAGTTTTTACCCCTGTTCATGATTTGATTGAAGAGGTAAAACTTGTATAGTAGGAGGTTAGACAGAGAGAGCATGTGTAGCTAAGCTTAAAATGTTTTCTTATAAGCAAAATAAGTAAGTCTTAAAATAATTAATTTCTTATTGGATAAAGTTAGATAAGTTACTTTTGACAGTAAGATTAAGATGCTTTTATGATAAGTAACCTTTTTACTCAAATGTAAGAAAAGAAGTTATCGAAGCAAAAAGTTACTTGTGTTTTTTGTCGTATTAAGAAGCATAAGATTCTCTCTTCCAACTTTTGCTATCTTTAGAACATTATTTATGCCAACCTCTGTCAATTTCCAAAAATTCTAGCTTCTAATTATTTTTCTCTGACATACGGAATATAATTTAAAATTGCAATGCTGCTTCAATATTTTTCATTTTATAAGTTGAAGTACAATGAAAATTATGGTTACATAATGTTTGGCAGGGTCCTAATTACTTAATTGTATTATACTCGTTGGAACTAATTTTCCATGTTGTATTCTCCGACTGATTATGAATTTACTAACTCTCAGAATTTTCTGTATTGCTTGCATTAGTTGAAGGGGGAAGTCACATACGATTTGAAGGATCCAGCCTATTGTTATACCATTATTAATGTCCCGGACGATTTCTGCTCTTTGGCAACAAGCCTTACAAAGTGGTTATCGGAGATTGAGACCTGTAAGGTGATTGGCTTTCCTTTATGTCATTATTTTTTGTAGTTTCTTCATGTTTGGTAAAACTTATATTATAATTTAAACCGGTCAAACATACTTTTTATCCAACTTATTATCCATGCATTCAGTGGGACTTGATGTTTGAAACAAGCACATAATAACATGCATATTGACTTTGATTGACGTAGGTGCGGAAGATAGATGCAATGTTCAATGCTGCTGTTTTTGCTGCAAAAGTGTGTGATAAAGTGCACAGCTGCCAAGAAAACCAACATACTTCTTGCTTGCAAAGGAAGATTCAACAGTACTTTAACGGAGATGATGATGATGCTGATGTTCCTAATCAGATGGGTAAAAACAGGTTGAAATGTTTGTTCTATAAATACACAATTCACAGTGAACTTATTGTTGGAGCTCATTTGCTTGGGCTTAAAAATAAATAAGAGCTACTCAAGTTTCCAAACAAGTGTATCCAAAGTTACTTATTTTGATAGTAACTACTGATTAAAATAAGTAACTTGCTTTTTTTTTTTTTCCAATTTTTCTAAACCTTACAAGTGAACTGTTTAAGCTTAGGCAAACGTGCTCCGACAAGGCAACAACAGCAAAAAGGTCGGTTTTCATTGCATAATATATAGCTGGGATCTATTGCTGAGCTCTATTGTTTCATTTAGCATTAATCATGAACAACACAAAATAATTTGTAATCTAATATTCCCGCTGTGCCTCGACTAGCAGATATAAATATGAAAGTGTGGGTTGCCTATGTATATATATTGCAATAAGTATTTTAATCTCTCTAGGTATTAATTGATTGTACTAATTAAAACATCATTTTTATTTGCAGTCCATTTTTGCGGGCTGATATAAAGGTACAGATTTTCAAATGTTACAACTTGTTTCTTGCTAAAAAGAAATTGACCAAAATTGTAAAAATTTTATCCTCTTTTGATGCCTTAGGTCTTTCTTCAGAGTAATTCACAAGCGAAATTTACCCCCCGAGCAATTGCGAGGATACTGCATGGACTTGCTAGCCCGGCCTTTCCTGCTGCTGTTTGGTCAAGAACTCATTTTTGGTATTGTGGCAACAAAATTAGTATATCGTTTGATCAATGGTCCTTAATTTTTTCTTGTCGTGAACACTAACATCATTTATCATTTTGAGTGTAACCTAGATTTGCTTTTAACTTCAAAAACGCAATGCTGTGATATTATCTTTGCACGAAGTAGAGGGTTTAAATGATTATTTAAAATCGAGAAATGGTGTCAAAGATGGAACATTTTTCCAGAACACCGCTCTTAGGGTCGACTGCTCTTTATATGGGATCTCTCTCAAAGGTCGACGCTAATGCATGTATTTTAGGGATCGTTGGATCATAGATTAAAAATTAAGCTGATATCGTGTGGATTATACTGAATAGTCGTTTATATGATCTCAAATTTTCTGGCTGATTTCAGGGGAAGGTATCAACAGATAGACTTTAAAGTACTAATGGAAGCGGCTAAGGGAGAGCTCGTTAGTATGGTCGGCAAGGATGTAATTTAGCTATTTCTTTCTCGGGAGAATTTCATTTATAACAGCAAATAGGGATCAGACAATATTGTGCGATTACAATCAGCTAATCATGGTAAGTCTTCCAACTTCTTCATCTGTTTTTGTTTGAAAATTTAATGCAAATGTTCGTCCATTTCTCTCCCCATTTCTTTCTGGTGCATGCAATGCTGCTCGTGGGACTTTCAGGGCTAAAGTTCTGACATTTATAATGCAACGATTGTATTACATGCACATAATGATTTATATACACATGATGTGATGAGATATGATTGATTCAAATTTTTTTCAATCAAATAACTTCTTCACTCTCTTTTTGACACTCTATTTGTATGTAAACCATTATACAACTCATTATGTACAAATAATATTATTCATAATACAATTGGGGATTATGTAAGCTACTTACATGTTTGGTGATGAGGATTAGGCCGGACTGAACACTGTTCGTAAAAAAGAAAAAATGAGAATTAAAAAAAAATAGCTTAAAAGTGGCTGATTAACAGATTAAGTGTCTTTTTGACCTATTTTTCCTGAGAATCATGATACATGTACTTAAATATTGACACTTTACCATACAACCACGTAAGTTAGCAGATTTTGGTACATTGATCTTGACAACACATATTTTAATCAACTATCAGATTTTTGACACATAGGAGGGTGTCAATCAAGGTTTACACTTTGTGTGTACAAGTAGTTTAATCCTTTTTCGAAAGAGAAACCAAAATCATATGAAACGAGACCCCTTGAACCATATTTCTTTGAAACATACCTATGTTCAGCGCCTAACTACGTGTTTTTAGTTTCGAACCAAGTCATATTGTGCATTTATCCTCTCGATTTGTTGAAAAACGATAACCAAGATTTGTTTAATCTGTATCAAGCGAGAGTTATGAGAAAATAAAACACTTTTTAGGAGTATCAATACAGTGACATGTGTATACTTATTAGATTGTGCTAATATTCCTACTATATATAGGTTTTTAAAGATTTTTGTGTGAGAGAGACGGTAAATATTTGAATCTTATTTTGCATTACAGTTAAAACATGCAGTGATAAAGTGGGGACGTGGATCTTATATGTGAATCAATATAAATGTTTGTATTTTCTTTGCTTGCTTCTTATTCATTTGATTTATTAATGTTGTTATAAGAAGATATTACGGCTTAACCTATAATATCTACTTGTAGGTAAAAGCTAAAAGACTGAATTGACTCACAGAAAAAAGAGGAATATCCAGAAAGGAGCTTGTCACCGTTAATACTATAATATACATATATTTTCGTATGTTGTAAATCTCATGGTTTTGTAAAATTATTGATGATTTTTTCATTACTAGTGGGGTAAACGTGCTTCATACGTTAGTTGGATAATATTAAAAATAAGTGTGTAAATTTTAGAGAGATCTATTTGCAATGCAAATATGGAAAGTAGTTACTTGTCGTCTATGCATGAATATTTGAGAATTTGCCTATTCTTAGACCAAGCATTTTGCTACAATGATTCTAAATAAACCACTCACAATAGTTGATCATTGCTGGCATGAATACTTTTGATTTCTGGGCTGTAGTTTTATTATAATGAAGTCTAAACTCAATAACTCAATT
>CAIGRK010175305.1:0-15560 GCA_903798315.1 Fraxinus greggii | reverse complement strand
CATGCAAGTTTAAGAATGTCATATATTATGCTATAATAAAGTTACCATTCATATTTTTTTGTTTTTCTTTTTTTAAAAAATGAATGTGCCACACACAAAACAAAACAAAACAAAACAAAAATCAAACACACAGATCAAAACAAAACGGGCATATGCCGAAACTTGCCTAGTGATAGAAATACTTCTAGTCATCTGTGTCATTAACTTGATTAATTTACTTACCTGATTAGTAAGGAAGTCAACCTGACTAGCATAATCCTGATTCTTATTTCTATTTAAGTTCTGATTTCTATTTTTGTTCAGAAAGTGATGACACCTAGGCTTTATGTATCCTAACTTACTGCAATGGAAACAAATAGGGATAAACCTAGGACCAAAGGTATATGATCGTTTATGTCTATTTCTAGGTTGGCATGTCCTACACTGTCTAGTAGGCATTTGTCTTACATATCCCTTATTCTTATGTTCAGGGTTAGGCACATGTATAAACTGGTCAGTACTAGGGACAAATGTAGTCTTGGACGTACTAGCAACATTATGATCATTTTTATTGTATCCCAAACCTTCCTTGTTACCAACATGATTGCTCATTCCCAGAATATTATCTAACTTCTTAGAACCACTAGAAAAGACAAGAAGTTGAGACTTAGAATACTTTAGATCGCTTAGAAGATTTTTAACCTGGACGTCTAAGGTTTCCTTTTCAACATAAGCTCATTAGCTCTTCTAGAGGTCTTCTCAAGCTCACTAGTGAGATTTCTAACTTGTGTATCTAAAATTCATTCTTAGATTTCAACTCACTCGGGGTAGAGGTAGATTCCTAAATGCACGCTACGAGTTTCTTGTTTTCTGACTCAAGTTCCGTAACTCTTGTACTTAAGGCTTTATTTTTTGTTATAATCTTAATACTCTCCTCATAGATTCTATTGTAAGCCTCATGAATATCTCCCTCACTATCAGAATCTTCTTTTGAATTCTCACTACTACTTATGCTCTCAGCCTTCTAACTCTCCTTATCAGATCCATTCTTAATTATTGTAGTAAAGACAATATATTTTTCACTTTCCTCACTATTTAATTTATCACTCTAATTGTCCAAGTTAAACTCGTCATCAATAAGAGTAGCATTCATAGCCTTATCTGAATTTCTTCTACTGCTAGGGTACTCACTCCTAACGTGGCCAAAACTTCGACAGTTATGCCATCTCATAGTTTTAGAACTCTTCATAGACTCTCTCTGACCACTTCTATACTTCTCTTGAGATTTTTGTTTATTTCTAAATATTTTTTGAAACTTTTTAGCAAAGTACACTACTTCCTCTTCATTAGGAGAATTTCAATTCGATGACTCTTTATGACTATTACTAAAAGTTTTTAAGGCCAATGACTTATCATTTGTAGGTTTAGCTAATGTCAGCTCATAAGTTTGGAGAGATCTAACCCGCTCTTCCACCTTAATAGAGTCTATATCCTTACTCGCCTCAATAGCAGTGATTTTAGGCTTAAATTGCTCAGATAAGGATTTAAGGATTTTTCTAAAAATTTTTTACTCAGGTATTTTCTCACATAGGTTTCAACTAGAATTAACTATGTCATTTAAACTCGAATAGAATCCATCAAACGTCTCATCATATTTCATTCTAATTTCTTCAAACCTAGTGATCAATATCTACAATTTAGAGTTTTTAATAGCCTGAGTTCCTCATGTGAGGTCTGTAGAATATCCCAAACTGTTTTAGCAACCTCATACATACATACTCTCCTAAATTCTTCAGGGTACACCACCCTAAATAGGGCATGTAAAGCTTTGCTATTCCAGGTACACTCATCTAAGTTTGCTCGAGTCCAATTAGTAATGGGAGTGTGGATAACTTCATTATTAACTATATACTAGGGGCAGTCCAACCATTAACCACACTTAACCAAATTGGTTCATCCGTATATTTTAGAAAAGCTCTCATTCTAACCTTCCAATAAGCATAATTATTGCCATCAAAATATGATGGGATGGATAATAAATTATTCATCTAGAGATCTAAGGTCAGGATTCGACTTTAATCTCTGATAAAAATTGAAATCTCATAGTTTACTAACTAAGTTTGACTTTACGTGAGGAATAATACTAATTAAAGTAACAAGTCGCTTTTAATTAGTTTTTAGATAGTTAAGTATACAATCCAATTTCCCTAAGTTGAATTACATCAGTTGTAATATTTGGAAAGTAATAAATAACACAAAATTTGATGACGGGATACCCAATCGGGTAAAAACTCTTGAACCAAGCTAGTTACCTCAACTATAGACAACATGTGTTACAGTTCAATTCCAAACTAGTTCTACTAGCTTTTGTAAACCCTGCAACTCCAAGATCTGTCGCTCATTCCAGTCTTACGATCTGCTACCGTAGATACTATCCAGCCATCCCCACTAAACCTCCTGATCTACCTCATGTAGTTTCCAAGATCTGTTGTACTTATAGATTCACAATCTTCTACCAAGATAGGCTATCTCAGTCTTACGATCTTCTACACACGTCTCTTTCAAGTAGATACCCAGGAATCACCTATTCATGTTCTTTTTTCTGTACTTGAATCACTTCCTCAAAATGTTAAGGAAGTCAGGTGTTTTGGATTAGAACCTCTGATGTTTTCCAAAACCAGGTTGCCAGATCACAAGAATAATATGTTTGATTTCATCAAATAATTATGCTATTGGATCTCTCAAAATATGATGTGAATGTGTTGTGCAATGAAACAACTATTTTAAATTCATCACAGGCATTTGTATTTATAATTAGGGACGCCTAGGTGTTATGGGCCGTGTAAAACTTTTCAAAATCACGAATTAGGTCGGTCGTATAAATACATTGCTCGAGCGATGGTGCTATAACTCGAGCGACAATGAGGTGATAGATGGGCGATGACTCTTCTGTTTCTTGCGCTCGAGCGTGAGTCAGGCAAGCAGCTGGTGAAATTCCGGCACCGTGTTTTCCTTCTTTTCAACATCTAACCCTAACCTAACTCATCTATACAAAATTGCATTCAAGTCCCTAACTTTTTACAAGTGTTCAATTAAGACATTTTTGTTCACAAACATGTTAATTGCAATATTGGACCTAACAGTTGCAACTTTGAATTTTCATTTATTGGTGGTGGGAGGCGTATCTTCAGCTTTGATAGCGTGTTTGTAGGATATTTTTTGGCCAGATATCATTTTTAGGGGTTTTTTAGCTCCCAAAATTCAATTCACTTGTTTTTTTCACATCAAATTATTGTTAAAAAATTACAGTATTACGTGAATTTACACTTGTATCAGTTTTTTGGGATTTATATTGTTAATATGACCATATTTGTGTTGTTTCCCCATTTTTGTATTGTATCAGAATGTAAAAATATTTACAAGTAGTAATGAAACAATTATGCTACTTGTACAATTTTATTTGACAATTCACACCGACAACATCACATTATACATTATAAAAATGTTTTTAAAATCAATGGTCTAAATTTTGACAACACCAAGGTTGTCAACCATAGTCAAGCATGATTGTACAAATATGTTAATTCGTAATGGAAATTGATTCAAGAATGTCTTACCTCAAGAGAGCTCCTAAGATTATTGTGACTGAAACACTTGCACTTCAAATCAAACCTGTAGCACTTCAAATCAAACCTGTATTTCTGTGCAATCGAATAGTCTAGAACACAGTAATAATTAAGGAGCTCATTTTGTCACCATTCAAACCAGTTTTTATGAGGTTTAATGAGAAATAATGTCTCGACCTTCCAATTTTGGTGCAGTTTCATGCACAAATTTTGCTGATGTATTTTTCTACTCAGTTTAAATGCAATTATGGAGGTTGGGAGAGAGTTACAAGGAGTTATCATTTGAATTTAAATTCAAATTATTTCGTGAACACATTCTCAAAAAGTTACATTTTATGTTAGTCTACATGAACGATCCATATCTATTTTTTTAACATCTCCAACTTACACGTGATAGGCTTGACTCACGAGCTACGTACAACAACTAATATTATGTATTTCTCTTGATTTATTACGCAATGTTCATAGAGACAAAATGAATTTTGCAACCAACAAGTACACTTGTAATTGTGAAACCATTTCGATCAGTTCTTACAAATTTATAAGTGGAGCATTATCCAAGACCCTACTGTGAAACGAAATTTTGGTTAGGTCAATGTTCCCTTAACTCGATTTGACCACAAATTCATAAAGATCACAAAGATAAAAACTTTGTGCAGTGCAACTTCCGGATTCAGAAAAATATAAACTACCCACTAACAATATGCTGGCATTGGGTAATAGTTTACAATATAGTGAACAAAATTTTAATCTCTTATTTCCTTAATAATGCCAGTACTGCTTAATCCAGCATACCCGACATGCCATAAGAGTTGTGTGAAGTAAAAATGCAAGATCGATAAACTGGAGATAACTTGATCAGCTGAGATACTCCTAAAATCATATCAAATATATACATGCCATCGCGATGTGCAGTGTTGTCCAGTGCTAACTGAGATCTCATCCATTGTGATGTATAGTGCTGCGTACTAACATGCAAGGTACTACCAAAGCTTCATGCAATAGATTTATTTTCCTTCGTTGAGTTTTGAGAGTAGAAACAGGCAGCCCGAAGAAAGTAACACTGATGCAGAGAAACAAAGCAGATCTAGAGGGGACTGTATAACTGCTTTCTTGCTCTTTTCGAACAAACCAATAAGAAGAAGCATCACTATAACGTGGCCAAGTTTCGTTTTCAGCTCGTTGACAGTTTTTATTTCCAACCACTGTGGTCGTTCCTGATTCAGGGAAAATAGGATATTAGGTCAGAATGGCTGATAAAGATACATGAAAAGTAAAAGTTAGAAAAGAACTGTTAAACAAGAATATCAACAACATTTACGCTAGTGAGATTGGACGAGATAATTGAATTGTTGCTTCTTTTCTGTGCATGTTGACAAACAAGATTTATATAATAATGGTAAAATTTGTCTTATGTTGGTCTGCTGCTTGTTTTATTTAGTTTATTTACATAAAACTAATTTCGGGTTACATGTACAAATGGAAAACATAACTGTCAGATGAGACAATGCGCATGAATATTATACTACCATAACATCAAATATAAACCTAAGATAAGTTCATCCTTAGAAAGTGATGTTCGTTATTGGTCATCCAATACAATATCTACTACTCTTATTTGTTATTGATTCCTTAAAATGAAAAGGGAAAAAAGGACGAAAAACTATTTCTAAAACTCTGAAAAAATGGAATTTTTTAGACCTTGCGTGTAATAAAAAGTCTAAAAGAAGGATATATGTTGTAGAAAATGTTTAAAAGTCTCGAACAAACCTTTAGAGTGAATAAGCCAAACAAATTTGATCTGTAAGTAGCTGGCCCTTCTGAAACGGATTCCGCTTTATCAAGATTGCTAATGAAGAGCTCATAAAGACCCATGCCAAAAACAAGCATCACAGTCCCCAATAGGTAGACATCTAGGTGATTCAAAATAATAAGCAAATAGTAATATTACATTGATATTAAGAAATTCAAGCAATTATACTCTCAACTTAATGCTCAACAAGTGAATGCACTCATCACGCCGCCACGTAGGCTACAGTACTCGAGAAATTTGCAATGCTTTTGTGTGCAGACATATATTTATCTTAGAGACTATTAACTTGAGTTTTTAATTCATTATTTATTCATTTTTAACATGGTGAGTATGATTCTATTGTCGAAAATGGGAATCAGAACGAAGGCCATTAATATTAAATCCTTAATCCCTCAGTAGTTTCTTGATTAAAATGTTAATTGGACCTCTGACTGATGACCTTAAAGTGATCAGAACCTTTCTTTTGAAGTAATACTAAATTATGAACTCAATTTTTTTTTTTTTTCGCTCTTTTCCATGTCCATCCACAAGATTTGCAGATTCCAAACAAGCTATGTGGATCTGAAAGTATTTCTCAAATAACCATGCATGTTAAGAGCATATGGTCAAACCTTTCAACTACCATTGTAAGTACTAATTTGACGCATAAAGAAAATACATCTGAAATTATTTAGTAGTGCTTAGAATTTCATACATGAAGCATACGTCATAACAAAATCCAATGATGATGTATACATCAATTGTTGAGTCAAGGTTCCACCATTCCAGATAACATTAGTCAAAGTCTTATAAAATAACAAATTGTGCAAGATCCAGATGATTAACAATCTCGAGCTTATCCCTCAAGTATATATATGTATATCACGTCCTTATCATGATTTAGTCATAACTTTTGCAAGTGTGATTTTAGATTCTAGTTATCAATTTCTATTACTTCGCTGGAAGTGAATTGACCAAGACTTTCCATAATAAAATGTTTGCAAGTGTATTACATATAAATGGAACTTCCCCCTATGTATATATAAGAGAAAAAATATTCAATTATGTGAAGTGAATAAATGTACCTAAATATACAGTTTATTAACCAACTGTGGTAAATTTCACCTTATTTGACAGGATAATTACCTGATTGGTCCCTGAACTTTGCAAAAGATTTCTAGAACTTGAACTTCAAAAGTTTTCCCATTAGTCACTGAATTTTGCAAAATGTAATCTCATCCATCGCTGGAAATTTCAAAAGCTTTTTTGTTAGTCACTGAACATTGCAAAATGTAATCTCATCCATCACTGACTAATGGATAGGATTACACTTTGTAAAGTTCGGTGACTAACGAGAAAACTTTTGAAATTCTATGACACCCTAAAAACCTTACGCAAAGTTCGGTGACCAATCACATAATTAATTAATCTTTATGTTTTTTTAGTCTTTTTCTTTCTTTCTTTTTATGTACTCTTATCCCCACAATTTTATTCTTTTTAGTATTGCTAAACTTATAAAAAAGAATAGCATTTTATCTCGAGGCAACCAACAAGATTGTTAGTTAACCTCTCTAAAAGATCAAAGAACAAAAAAACTAAAAAAAATAAAATATTGATAAATTACCTTAGCAGTCATTGAACTTTGCATAAGATTTCCAAGAAGTCATTGAACGTCAAAAGTTTTTTCTTTAGTTACTAAACTTTACAGAATGTAATAATATCCATCATTGGAAACTTTAAAAGTTTCCCCATTAATCATTGAACTTTACAAAATATAATTCCATCCATCACTGAGTAATGTATGTGATTACATTTTATAAAATTTAGTGACTAATAAAGAAACTTCTGAAGTTCAGCGACCCTCAGGATACCTTACGTAAAATTCAGTGACCAATCATGTAATTATCCCCCTTATTTGACATTTCAAACTTTGGATGGAAGTTCAAGGTCAAAAGTACAACACTTTAAGAGTACCATCTTTCTATATGAAAGTCATGTTATCTGCTGGCAAAGATTACAATTCAATTAGTGCCTCTTTTGGAGGTCTAGAGACTTTGAACCTTTAGCCATTCATTTAGAGGAGTTTTAACTTCGAACTCTTGAAATTTAAGTATGTTTAACTTCGAACTCTTGAAATTTAAGTA
The DNA here is from genome assembly GCA_903798315.1 of Fraxinus greggii. NCBI lineage: Eukaryota > Viridiplantae > Streptophyta > Magnoliopsida > Lamiales > Oleaceae > Fraxinus > Fraxinus greggii. The sequence continues at coordinate 8,019 of CAIGRK010175305.1, read as the reverse complement.
CATTTGTGTTATATTATGATTCTTTCCTTGTTTGGAAACTGTCCAGCAGTCGATTAGTCATTTCAACTTATCTTCGAGTGAATGCCAGCTAAAAGTATGCATGTTTCGCTTGGTGGGATATATCCTAAATTGTGGTGCTAGTTCGAATAAAGATTGTAACACTGGCTAATAATGGCAACAAGAGCTTGAAGAGTTATGGAAATTTAGCTACTGCTCAAATTTATGTTGCTTTAGTAGAAGTACAAAGAGTTGGGAATATGTCAATAAACTTTATGTTACGTTTATACTAGTGATTGTTTGATCCTGACTTCTAATCTTTAATCATTACTTAAATTCACTTCTTAGTTTACTTCAGTGAAATATAGTACTGCCAGTCAACGTCATTTTAGAGATAATTTAATTCTAGAAAGTTGATAATTAAATAATTCATACTTTCTTAACTTCCCGAGATCTCTAATTGTTATGAAAATTTGAAGGTGCAATGAATCCAATAGTGTACCATGTCTTCAACAAATGTAACTTAAAGCCAAAAGGAATAACAGTTTTAAAGGGCTACCATTTGTGTGATAAAAAGACATGCATATTTTCACGTATCAAGAACAATAAATGACAAAAGATAATTAAATACATACCAATAGCCTGGACAAGCGAAAAAATAACTTTCCCTCGATCCACAAAATAATCTTGGAATGATGATACAACATGCGTGCAACCCTGTACACGATAGAAAAAAATTGTCAATCATTTTGCGAAATATCTTGAACAGTTCACATGAACAAATAACCCTTTTCTGTAATAGCATAAACAAGCAATTATTTATTAGCATTATTAATCAAAATTGTGTCCGATTAAGTCATCCAACTCCAGGATCTGAGGCTGTTAGAGAGGAGAACTCTTGATTCATTCAATTCTCACAATTGTACACATATTGTTGGTGATGATGACAAGATTTCATCCCAGGTTCTAAGGTTGTTCTTGTATCAGTTCCAGATGCAAAAGTTGTCTACCAAAATATACTCGCACCTAAACAAACTTGTTTATTTAATTAATTATTATCACAATATATGACTTAAAAAGTTTTTGTAATTTTACAGCACAATTCAATACTTAACAACCGCGTAAACCCACTGTCTTCAGGATCTTGCTTTGTAAACCTTGTATTCTTGAATCAACTAAAGCATCCAACTATTTCTTAAACTGGCGGTATTTTCGACATCCAACATGTTTTGTATAGGAGAAAGTTAACTTGTTCCCTAATTTATAATTGAATCTAGCTATGCAAACTCAGAAAGATTACTTCAGCTACCATCTGCACAAGTCATAGTGCTTTTGTGTAAGGTAATCAAAACTATCTAGACACTTCCCGAACGAAATTTCTAAGTTAGAAATCATATCTTGCACTTCTTGAACCATTAGAAATTTAGTATCGTTAAGGCTTTAATAACAAAAATACATGTATCAAATAATCCAATACATGAATAGAAAAATTAGCAGATCTGGGAGGAATGCCTAGAGATATTTTTTTAATAACCCAAAGCATTATATCCAAGTCAAATATAATCAGACCAATAAGAAACACAAGAAGAAAACAACGTAGACACAAAATTAACGTGGAAAAAAATCTTCTGGTTTAGAGGGCAAAGCCATGGGACAAATTTGGAAAAAATAACATCACCGAAACAGAGGTTAAAATTTTCTCCCTAGATTTTTCCATAAATCATGATGTATTATATAAAATAGAGAAGGTTACCTCTTATAAGCTTTCAATCCCAATACAAAAACAGTCTGAAAATAAATTACTTCTAAGAAGAAACCTTGGACAGATTGCGCCAGGAAGGTGGTTGCTATGGCACAGTATAGGAACAGTTAAAAACAGATAAAAGAGGAAGAGAGAAGAAAGGATTTGGAGAGGGAAATTTCATTATGTCAAGATAATTGAAAAAATCCTCTAGTATATATATCTATAATATATTAAATATCATATCAAGTGATAATCATTTTTTGGACGATTTTAACCCTACTACAATTCAATTATTTCAATAATACCTTATTTTTTGTTTTTCAGTATATAATAAATACTACAAAATCATTATCGTGCATGAATTTCGTGTTATTAATTCTCAATTAATTAACATTTACATTAATCCAGACTCAATGAATCTTGACTTGATGAATGTTGGTCCACATGAATCTAGAGTTATTATAGATGAATTTAGTTTTATTCTTGTATCTAACAATTTTAATGGATGTTTAAATTCATGTATTAACAATTAATTCTTATGTACCAAATGTAGTTTAAAAGATTGCTCATTTGTATTATATCATCATTACAAAAAATTTAATCATAGAAGTTGAGTTATAAGAGTACAATTTTCTTTTCAATCCTAAATTTTATTTTCTTTAATTCGTTTTAGACTCATCAAATCCACCGAATAAATTAATATCAAATATTACTTTTATAGCGCTTATAAAGTATTTCAAAATAACGTTCAATGCATGTTCAATTTTGACTAGTACATAAAAAATCCCTTTAAGAATGGAGAGCTACCTAACTAATAAAAATGGTTTAGCCTAATATTTTGATAGGAAAATAAATAAGATCTCAATAATTCTATTAAAATAAATGTTTAATCGTAATGTAAGTGGATATGGCATATTTTCATTGCAACTTTTATCACATGCCTCGTCATTTCTCCTCTACTAAAAGAACTCGACTGTGGGAAGCTAGACTGCAACTATTTCCAATGGGAATCATCTTTCCTTTGAACCAAGTACAAATAAAAACACCATCATAGATCCCAAATCTGGTAGACAAAAAGCCAGCGGCAAGCTTATTCATGAAACCATGTCCACAGCACAACTACATCTGAATCAAAAGTTATAGCCTTTTGAAGTTTAACCACCATTGGTATTTTCATTTGGAATTCTGATGGCACTCTATAAATTACTCGACTGCACCTTGTTCTATATCAGAATTGTCTGTATCTACACGATAGTACTATAAATGCAGAAGGGGCAGACGGAAGCACATGAATCATTATCACGAAGCATAAATCGAGAGATTAATTTTCATTGTTTTCTCAAGGGCATTCTCAGTATTATAACTTGTCAGTTGCTTTATGGTGTCTAATACCCATATTTATGGTTGTTTATTTACAGCCACTAGGTCTACATAGGCAAATTGATGGTAAGAATTAAAAGTAACATGGGGTAAAATTATATTCCCATCGTCGATAAAGATAAGTTTGCTTTTATTTTTCATCCGTCTCAAGTCATAGGCCACTTTACTTGTTGAGAATATAGCATTTTTTTTAATTTTCTATTTATAACCCCTATTTAATATGTCTTGTTATCAACAAATACGAATTACCAAACAAGAAAATGTGCAAGTAAAATTTATAATTCCAACTATATTAATTAAGTTTTCTTAATATGTATAAATATGAAAGTAAGTCCATGAAGTACTAAGTTATTTAAAATGCGAGACAACTGCTACCCAACCACCTCTAGAGGTGTCAACTGGTCCAGGCCAGGCAATACCTGCCATATTTCTCCATGAATATCTACGGACCACATTTTTTTTTTTTTAACATTCAAATTTAGTTGTGTTTTTCGGCTGGCACAGGCACCAAGCCAGCACCAGGCTTTTCACGGTCCAGACCACCCTTCCTACCCCGCCGTGGCTCAGCCACTTTGACGCCACTAATAACCTCAATAATATCTCTACAACAGCAACCAAATGATAGAAAAGAAAAACAGGGAATATTTTAGGTCATCAAAGTGAAATTTACCTTGATAAAACAAAGAAAAGATCCAACAAGAGACCCCCAAACAGCAAGAATAGCCAAGAAACGGCACCCATAAATAACCTGCAATAAAGCCTCAAATCAGTTCAATCAATTCAAAAATAATTCCCATATCAGATTTTCATTATAATACCTTCTCTATACCCTCTTCAATATTCTCCATCTTTTCTTGCCGACGCACACCAGATATAGAATCTGATGCAACATCACGCAGTAAAGTATGACCAGATGGAGAATAATCTTGTTTAGAGCAAACAATTACAGGAAATTTTGCATTAGAGAGCTCAAATTGACGGACCCGTTTGGGATTCGAAATCAATTCGGGTGTTTTTTTAAGAAATAATTCAGTAGGCCTTCTGGTTAAGGTTTTGGAGAGATTCATGTTGCCAGAAAATATGGGTTTCTTGGAGACAGGAGAGTGACTTTTGTGATGGAAGGTGACTGAGGTGGCAGTTTCAGACAAATATCTGACACAGTCCAAATCAAAAGTGGAAAGATAACGGCCACAATAAATATTTTGATATCTTGAAATTGAGAGGAAAAGATTTACGGTTTTTTTACTTCTAATTATTATTATTATTTTTTTTTTAGCCAACTTTCCAATTTGCGTCGAATTATATCTGGGCCCCGAGCCTCCGGTGGCTCAGTAACTCGAGGAGGTTAATCGCGAGATATGCCCTCATTGGCTCGCCGACATCCACTGCTTTAACTCCTGGCCCCAAGAGAATTTTCCTCCAACTGGGGATTCGAACTCTCCACCCTGGGGTTGCAAGCCCACAGATGGAGTTGGTCTACCAACTCGGATATGCCCCGGGGCACTTTTTTACTTCTAATTTTTGCTACGTACACGTGATGAGCAAATAGGTGGACCTGAAACAGTTTCGCCGTGTTTAGTTTCACACACTTTTTTTTTTAAATCAAAATTTCAAAATGAGTAAGACGTGGCTTAACAAAAGCTTCAAATCTTACACATTGATGTATGTCTAAACGAAGTCTAAGCATAATAAAATGTTGTCATTTTTTTACTTTTATGATTAATGCTTTGATTTAGGACATAAACAAGATAAGAGTTCGGGATTGTTCGTCGACTTACTTTCATTTTTAAAAGTTAAGAACGCAATACCATCAAACAAAAGGGGGCATACCCTTTTTTGTCTAGGTACGCCTTACGCAATCAACGTAGAGTTGCCTTATTTAAGTTTGATAAATGTATTTTACACACTTACTTAATTTACAAAACATGGATAATTGTTGGTAAATATATTGGAATATGACTTAATTCTATATAAATTGTGTTTTGTAGGTTAATATTGATGAATACAGTGAAATTAAAAGAAAACAAGCAAAAAAAAGGACCAAAATTGAGGAAAATCAACGTTCGAAAATCAAATTGCAAATAGCCGAAAGGAGAAACAAAGGTTTAAAAGAGTCAAAAACCAATTGAGCGAATGACTAAAGTCTTGAAAGAAGAAGTAGGAAAAGCGATCAAAGAATGAAAAAATGGAGTTCGAGGACTAAAACGCAATAACTGAAACTTTAAAAGCTATGCAGTCGCATAGCTAGTTCCTACATGCGACCGTATCCCACCTCTAGGGATTTCAAAGGGTGAAGTTATACTACATGTGCGGTCGCTCCCTTTACACCTATGTAGCCACATAGGTGTCAAACGAGGAAAAAATCCTTGTTTCTTTGTTTAACTCCAATTTTTATGGAAAGAATCTAGGAAGCATATTTTAAGACTTAAAGCCGTCCGAATGTAATGGGGAATATTGATTATTCATAATAGGAATATTGATTCTTCATAATGTGTTGTCAAATTATAGAATTAAAGTTAAAAAGGATTACTGCAATAAGATTCGAGATTCTAGTACGTTTGTCATTTATAAGAACACATAACGTGCATTGAGTGTAATTTTTGCATTATTCTTTGTTCACGTAGTCATAATTTGCACAAGTTGATTTATTTTAGTTATAATTTTGTCACCAACAAACACATCACATTATTATTGTTTCGGTTAAAATCACGATAATTAAAATTGAACTAGATCAATTTTTGTGGGACGATACTTGAACTCACATCCACTTTATTACTTGTTAGCGAACAGTGCACTTACGGTGATTTTAAACGAACACATATTCTTCGTAACAAGTTTTGGCGCAGCTGCTGCAAAATGTTTTTACTTTGATTACCACTTTGGTTATTTAGTTTTAACAATTTTTTTATTTACTTCTCTTTTTTTTTTTTTTTTTCTATTGGCTAATCTTTAAAGTTTTAATCTATTTTGTGCTGGTATTCTCTCTTTGTACTTTTCAAATATTTAGGCATGATTCTAACGGTGGTCAAGTAACGAAACTTACAATGGATAATCTCTACGTAGATTATGAAGATATGCTTGGAGGATATTCAANTTATTTTTTTTTAAAAATTTTTTTATTTAATTATTTTTTTTTTTTTTTTTATCTATTGGCTAATCTTTAAAGTTTTAATCTATTTTGTGCTGGTATTCTCTCTTTGTACTTTTCAAATATTTAGGCATGATTCTAACGGTGGTCAAGTAACGAAACTTACAATGGATAATCTCTACGTAGATTATGAAGATATGCTTGGAGGATATTCAACTTGTGAAAATTGTTATCCAATGCATTGTACTGGGCCATGTTTGTTCTCGTACACTACTTCACACATGTTGAAACTTCTTAGGTTTAGAAAATACTAAAAATGTCGAAAACAAATAATTGACAAAAATGATGAAGAGTACATGCTCGTGGGAGAATTGGGATGAGGACATCAAGCTTGTGGGAGATGGGCTTCTCCTATTGAACGAGAAGGTAACTTGCCAAGTTGGATAAAAGCGATACACTTATAGGCGATTACATGTGCTGTCACATCTTTCCTTATCAGATAGTAGCTGAGTGGACCAGCATTGGAGCATGTTGATCTACCGGGTTGAGCCACACTTTGTTTTTAATCATATGACTCATTTGGTCAATTTACATAGTTCATATTTCTTTTGGGATATATGTATGTTGTGTCGAAAAAGTTAAAATATAATTCATGTATCCGTATCATGGGATCACTACATATTGAGTATTTTGAGTACATTTGGGACTTTTGTTTGTAAAATATTTATAAAGATCGACTTCTTAGTATTGTATTTTGAATAATTTGAGCTTTAAGGGGCTGTTGTACCCTGTTTTAAATTATATGTACTGATTTGAGAATATTGATTATTTTTCAGGTGGTTTTAGTCCATATTACAGTGGAAACTCTATCAAAATGTTTATATAAGGATGTCACAGTTAAAACATGTCAAAGTCACCTTGATGGTGGGTTCGTACTTAGCTAGTATCTACCATCGGCGCACAACACGTATCGGGTCCATTAGGTTGACTTGGGACATGTCGTGTCATATTCAGCGTAGTATCGATTCGAGGGTGCACAGTATTAGTGATGTGATCTGGACGAGGCTTCAAATGGGCGGAGGTTCCAAGTTTGACGGAAAGAGGTTAAGGGCGCGTTCGAGGATGTTTCGAGTTGATGACGTCGCACAAATGCATGATTCGAGCAATGGTGTCCAAAAGGTGGAAGACAACAAGCTTAAGGATGGATTTCTTATTGAATGTGGAGGGGGAAGGCAATTGGGGCAAACCGGTACAACAAATGTAGCTGGGAGCCAAAGGTGACCACTATGCAACCGCATAGTTGCCCAAGCCATGCGGTTGCATAGAGGCAACCAGAGGGCAACATGAGGCAAAACATGTGGTCTATGTGACCGCGTGCTAAATGCCTATGCGGTTGCATAGGCCAATTCTGGAGCGAGATTTTCCAATTTTTCTAAGTTTCCTAATTAGACTAAACTACTATCTTTTAGCATCTTTTGTGATCTAATTGACTTAATTACGAGATTATTTAGCTCTTTTAGGACCTTTAAGGTTTCTTCCATACTTTAGTATAAATAGGATTTTATTCTAATTGTAAGGCAGACTTTTGATTATTTTGAGAAAATTAAATTAAATTTGTGAGTTTTATTCCTATATGTTCTTGGTGGTTTAAAGTTCTAACTTGAACTTATCAAAAGGTTTCGCAATCCTTTTGTGGCGTTCCCAGTTCACAGTTCTTGTTCCAGGTAATCAACGGGTCAGATCTCTAACGTATGATCTTGGTTCTTGGTACGGGTCGGGTTACTAGTGCGAGATGTGATTTCTAGCTTTC
>CAIGRK010175303.1:0-16061 GCA_903798315.1 Fraxinus greggii | reverse complement strand
CCAATTAAGAAGAGAAGGTATTGGGTAGGTCGATCTATGTATTTGGACATCCGATCAAATCGATTTCCACTAAATATTATGAAAATAGAATCGTTAGTTCCATTAGTTCCCAATTTGTTCATTAGTCTCGTATCTCACGAATATTCCACACTAGTGTTGTTATAAATTTTATGTACAAAACGTATGAACACGATGTGGTCCTGGCCATGCAATTAAAAATGATGATCGGACAATTCATGGGGGAGACGATGGAAGATATATATGGTTGTGTGAGTGGAGAATTGGTTTCGGATGGCGATGGTGGAGTGAAACTCCCTTCAAATCTGATTTTCAGTATGTTCCATAAACGGTTTTTTTATCGAATATTTTATGTCTATTCAGGTCAATTGTAATTCTTATTACTTAATTACTCACAACATTAATTTATTTTTCCTCTGGTGAATTCTTATTTCGAATGTTGATTGATTTCATAATGACTGGCATTTTGTTTCCTAGAAACATAGCAAACATTTTTTATTTTCAAAAAAAATTAAGTAGAAAAATACAATCTTCAAGGAAGCATATCACCACAATGAAAAAAAAAAAAATTAACTAGCGGAAGAAATGAAAATATCTACTCTTTAACTTTCGTGTTTCGTTGTGACGCTTTTTGTCGTTATGCATTGTGTTAGAGATATTTTTCATTCACGATTGCTTTCATAGTTATTATTCATTTTGGCATAAGTATGTGCATGTCTAAATATGAGGGGGGGAAATTATTTTCTTCAAGTTAAAGTAAAATTCAAATACTTTTAGGCTTGTAGTGTAAAATTGACTGAAATATGAATGTACGAGAATATGAATAAACTCTTGACAAAGAAAGAAACATCCATAAAAACAAATTAAGAATTTTAGTATGTTGGTCGAAGTTCATTACAATACAACATCAGATGGTATTCAAAAAATGAATAAAAGATAAAATCTTATCAATTATGTTATCGAGTCTGAAAAGCTTATCATATCCGCTCTAAAGGCTTAATAAGGGCTACAATTACAGTAATATCGTCATACTTGCCACCGAGATATCCATATCCCGCCTGCATGGCCTCGGTTTGGAAAGGAGTACAAGCAAACGGATCGGTAGCTTTTCCGAGAGCAAAAGTCGCAATTTCCTCAGCCAAAAGCTCTGGTTTGGTACCTACCAGCAATCCCCGAAACACCATTGTTTCCAATTCCGTCTCGTGCACATTATCGAATAATCCATCAGTCCCTGCAACAATAACATCCCAGGCTTCGACCCTACAATTAAACTCCGCTGCAACACTCGGGGAATCCGAGTCTTTCCCCAATTGATATGGATTATTGAACGCATTCGTCTGTATCGGGCTACTAAACACGACTTTACCATCTCGAATAAGCACAAATTTACTATCTCCCACATTGGCACAATGGAGAAATTCTCCTTGTAGAGTTATAATACAAGCAGTGGTAGAACCTTGCGAAACTGTAAACCCAAAAGCTTCGGTTAAAGCGCGTTTTGGATTCACGACACCATTCTTTTTCTTCTCGTCCCGAACAGAAGTCGCTACATTGGACATTAATTCGCGCGCATATACGCCGGCGTCTATGCCATGCATTGCCCAACCGCCTACTCCGTCCGCCACGCCGATCGTCTGCTCCGACTCGCTAATGAAGTAGGCATCATCCCCATTAGGCTTCGAGGGATTATCCTTTGGTATGTAGAATGCTGCAGGAATCATCTTCAAGTCACTTGCTGTGCAAGAAGCAGTTTCTTGATCGAAAAATAACGATCGAGTCGGCCCTGAACAATCCATGGAAACCATTCGTGTATCAAATTGAAACAGAAATATATATTTTGATTCAAGAAAACCTTCTCGATTGGAGTTTTTAAGGAGAAATAAGAAAAATTGTACATAAGTTTTGTGTTTGAATCCCATATATATAGCAGATTACAGAGGACTAATCCTACCTGAAAGAGGAAAGGGAAATTTATTTTTTAATTTTTGAAAAACAGTTGAATTTTTATATGGAAAGAAGAAGAGAGAAGAGAAAGGAAAGAATTCGTTTATTACCATATTCCTACTTCTGGAGTTTAACTTGGAAAAGGAAAATTTTGAACTGATGGAAAAGAGCCGTTGGAAGCCCTTTGAAAGATTAGTTTCATAACTCAAACTTCGTTTAACGTAGTAGTAGTAGTACTTTTCTTAATGATTTTCAAATTTACTTTGTAAAAATATAAAATTTTAAATTCTAAAAAAGTAGGGTACTTTCATTTATGGTTATTGTTAATTTAGTTTAAATTTCATTGTTTCTTTCTTGTGGTTTCTCAAATTGATGAAAATTACTTAATTGGATATAGTACTGTAATGGATCAATCTTCTACGTGATCGATGCATGATATGCTAATTTACCGTTACATCACCATGTCAGAAAAGAGTAGACCAAAAACTCGATTTTTAACATTTTAATTTAAAGATATTATCATAACCCTCATTTTATTGTAGTGATTACATGAAAGATTAGTTACGGTACGACTATTCAATTAAGTCAATTTTGTTTACTTGGAAGACAATAGGTGACGGAAGGTAACAAAGTAGGGAAGTTCGAAATTGAATCGAAATTTAGTTGCCTAATCGAGATAAATTAAATTTTAATGATCTAATTAAACTTTTAGATTTTAAGTTGACCAAACATTAATTTTACCCAAACATTTCATAGGATCCACATCGCTTTTATTTAATTTTATCCATACATTCCGTAAAAACCAACTGTTAATAATCTACAAATTCTTTTTTTACCATTCGAAAGCTTAGACTGTGCGAGAAAATTTCCTACCAAAAACAACGGCTTCCAACAAGTATATGTCAACAACTCTTCTAAATGCTCCCATTTAACTTTCCTATATATAATTTAGACAAGCTCGTTTAATGAATAACGAATAATTGAATCGAGTAATATATTACATAAAAAACTGTCCTTCAATGCTATCCACGAATAGTGTAACAAGTTCGGATAGATGAATACAACCTCGTATGGTACAAAAATCCGCCAATTCTACATAAATGGCTCGATAGCTAAACAAAAAAGGAACCATAACTTATTTCTTCATTGACTTTTTGCGCTCTCTTCCCTTACGGCCTATTGGAACACAAGCCAAGAGTGTTTTATTCAAGAAAAGCTGACCCACATTGCCATGCTAGGCCTTGTAGACTTCAGGTTTCACAAGTTCGGTGAGCCACCTTTTAAACAAATTCCACGTTGAGTCACAATCTTGCGTAAACTTGAAATAATTGAGTCCCTATTTGGCTCCTGTTTTCTAAAACTCATTTTTAACCACACACTTGGGATCCACAACTTTTATCAACTATATATTTCATCAATTTTTATCAAAATCTACTAAAAACCTGATTTTTAGCTAAACCAAACAGGGGCTAAATAAACTTGTATCTCATTTTCATGCTATAAGAGCCAGCAGTCATAAAAAAATTCCAGCCAAGACAATATTTTGCCATAGTAAGATAGGATCTGAAGTTGTTTAGCCAACCAATTTCCATTTTCCACACAGAAATTGAACTGTCAGAGCCTATATTCTTGATTTTATGTTACCTTTTACGTAAAGAATTCTTAATATGATCTATATTGATGTAGGCATATAAACAATGGTTATCAGGAATGAAATATTATCTTGAAGAACTTACCGCTGCATTATGCATATGTCCTGGAGAAAGCGAAAGAAAATATCACTATGCATGGTAACATAGTAATCAACTACAGCTAACAAGGACGCCTTTCCTTTTATGCTAGCTCGTTCTTCTAACGAGGTAGGGCTTTTTCATCTTCCACCTGTGGAAACAAATCTCGTAAGGTTGAGATCCTGGCTTCCCCACCGTACACCTAGAAAAAATTGCATCAATAAAGAACTTCAGATAACTTTATAGCATGTTTGACTAGGCTTAAACTGTTTACTAATAAGTAAATAGTTACTTATTGTTACAATAACGCAAGAGCTAATTCAGAATCTGCAGACAGTAATAGATCTAAACTTGTTTGGAAACAACTAACATTTACTTCTCTGTAAGCTGAGCCAAACGTGCCCTCAGGCCCTAATTTGGCTGGCAAGTATTTAGCCAAATTTGCGCCTATTTAGAACCGAAATTTCTTGAAAAACCTTGTAGGAGGCAAGATATAACCGGGTGCTGTTGTCAAATCCCAAAGCCGCTAGCAGAAATCCAATTTCTTCAAGAGCCAATGGACAACGTCCCTGATCAGTGAACTGGGAGTTTACAACCCTTCTTGCCAAATGAGTAGTCGATTCTTTGCTAGAGCCAGCCTTTCCCCCACCAAAGTCACAAGCTGAACGAACAGCCATGTACTAGAAAGATGCGAAAATAAAGAAGAGGGTCAACTAAAATGAAAGCAATCATTCCAATTCAAGTTTTACTGCAGACACAAATTGTTTTAGGAAAACAAAATAACAGTAAAAAATATTCTAATGGCTTGCTTGGTAAGGTCAACTGTAGAATAATGCATATTAAGTGCATGCTTGGTGGAACTTATAATTGCTTATAAGTTGCTCAAACTCTATTTTCATCCACACATTTCATAGGACCCAAAACTTTTACCGAATTTTACCTACTTATTATGCACACATTTTACAGGACTCACAACTTACAACCTAATAAAAGCTTTGCCAAACATGCTCTAGGCACTTCCATTGCATTATACGTTGGTTTTAGCAATGACTGGTCAAAATCACATTTTTTTTTTTGGCAGCTATATATCTCGGCACCTGAAGAGGGTAAAAATACATCAATTACAACATAAACGTTCAAGTGGAATGTTCTCTATGTCCCTGAAGTATTGATCAATAAAACTGGCATACCTCATCAAACCGGAGGCGGAGGACAAAAAATTTGCTGGCTCCTTTTTTGTTTTTAGTATTGCAAACCTCTTCAAGGCCATTAGTACTAACTTCACCACCTTGGGCAGGATATCTAAGGTGATTGACAAGTGCATTTCCAAGAGCTCTGATATGAGGAATAAAAGTTAAAGCTTGAAAGTCGACTTTACAGCATAACCGTTGGATGTCTTTGGGCATGTTGTCAAACGCCAATCAATAAGAAAATGGTGCTATTGCAGCAATTCCTTTAATGGTCAATACATGGGTAATACAATCACGGACTGTATTTGAAACTCGAGCTAAGAACTATTAAGAGATATCAACCTTCACTAAGAAGACAGCCAATGCCCACACATAAATAATAATTTTTGTAAGGAAACTTAGTGAAAGCAGCATAATTTCAAGCATTTCACAGAAGATTTTTGGGGGACAACCCCTTCTTCAAATCATATGAACTCAAATTGTTCTTTTGACAAATAAAATAAATATGGTCTTTGTGATTGTTTGGTAAGCATTATTGGACAAGACCAGAAAGTACAATAAAAAGATTTAGTTTCTTTATCTTCCTTATATTGTCCAATTCCCTCTACAAAATATAGCACTAAAGTCACCAATCATTTGAAGAACAAAAGATTCTTCCAAGTATATACACTAATCAAAGTATAACAAATTCTTTGGTGCAATCCCTCTTTAAATAAATGGAATTGAGCCCCTACTTGGTGGTGATTAGTATCTTGCTAAAATTCTAAGTTAAAACTAACAATTAATTCTAACAACACATTTCATGGGACTCACAATTTTTTAACCACACATTTCATCAACTTTTATCCAAATCTACAAAAAAAAATATGATTTTTAGCAACATAGAACAGGGCCGAAGCTATTTGATGCTCTTTTTAGTCTCCATTCGGAAAACATCTAAATAATTTATAAATTGGTTAAACTTCATTTTCAACCACATATTCCAAGAAACCCACGAGTACTATCCACTTACTCGCTATTCATTTCTATCTATTTATAAAATAAATCAATTATTAGTTCTTCCCAAAAAGAGGTTTAAAGGAAAAACAAGATGCTTCTTCAACTTTGTAAATAAGCCTAGTTTTACTAAATTACTTTATGGAAAACATAAATACGAGAGCTAGATGGTTCATGCAATAAATTTGCAAATTGCAAGAATTCACAAAACAAATCTAGTTTACATGCAATTGCCTCCGGCAACAAATCACTAATCACATAGGGTAAAAAATTGCTATCAAAAGACCTCAGTAAATAAACTGACTTTTGTAACTGATCTACGCAGAAAATTATTCTCCACCTAAAGGAAACTTTAAATTTTAGTCATTATAAAGCTGATTCTTCACCATTAAATCTGTGTATTCCAGCTTCAAAACAATACGCACAGTTTGATGGAATAAACAAGTTGAACATTGAAAATTTCAACCAACAGAGAAAAAAAAAATATTATCTTTTATGTACCCATCTCTGCAGGACAGGCAAGACATTCTCTGTATACCAGTTTGCTGAAGCATGAATAGGTGCAGTTATGAATCTTGTTGCACTGATGCCCATAGCATAATATTCCCGTGTGCTCCAATAGAATTCTTAAGGCACCTCTTCGACTATTGATATATCATCTTTGAATCTATTAATGAAGTGATCTACATCAAAAAGATCCATGAAATTGCTGCAAACAGAACAGGCTTTTGATCTTGTTATTATTACCAAAAAGAAAAACATTTCTACATAAGTATGGGGAATTATGTACTCAATGATTAGGAGCTTGAATCTTTCCAAATGGGATTGAATTCCAGATGAAGGATCACTAGAGTAGCATCCAAAATTTTCAACTCTGCTAATGCATCACAAATCTTGACAAAAGGATTCAAGAAAGGAACAAAATTGACTACTTAGAAATAAATATGGTTTCTATCATCTGCTTGATAACTTAGAAAATGTAAATTGGAAATTTACAAAACCACTCCCATTTTCTGCTGATATAGTCCTCTGTCAAGGAACACTTGAATATATCCTTGAGATTTTTCTGGCAATTCTGCTCAAGAGAAAGAATCAATATTTCAGAAAAAATCGAAACGCATCGTCATGCCGTGTCAAATAAAATTCACACCCTTTAACTGGTATAAATTGTTAAAATTGGATAAATCAATTAAAAGCTAAAATTTAATCTACAGCTCATTTTTTTAACTGATTACGCATCACTTACTGACGGTAGTGTATGATTCACCACAGGGTTTCCATCCCTATTTTGCCAAAGGTCTCCATAGATCAGCCTGTTCTTCATTGGACTGAACTAAAAAAAAAAAAAGTAAATAACGAAATGGTCCTAGCTCAAAAGATTATAACTACATCATAAAAATACATTCATATAGCTCAGTTAACTTTTCTCACAGCTTGACATTGCAAAGCGCTCTTGAGAAGACGAGATTACATAGGTCTACGAGCACTCTATTCCTGAAAAAGATAATCAGACCACGACAAAACCCATCACAGTTAGCCAAACGATTAACTCTAAAGAGGAAGCAAGTTTCAGTTTGCAAAATAAAGTACGCATATGTATGCACAAATTCACAGTTGTCTCATATCTAAACAAGATTTGCAGGTTTGAAAAATATAGGAAACCCGGAGTTGCTATTTATTTAAGATCAGAATAGAAATTTGGAGGGATTAGACTGAATCAGCTGCTATTCGGCAAGAAGCAAGGAGTCACTAATGGCACTTTCTTCTCAAATATTGTTTATCTATGAGAAAAAATTCTGTGTACAGACAACTCCAAAAAGTAATGAAAATACTAATGTCCCCCTCAAGGTCATCCCTTTAACTGTGAAATTATTCCCATTGTTCACTCCTCAAATCTATAATACCCAGATCACCAAATTATTTTTACTCACAAAATCAAAACCTGGTAAATTCGTATACTTCCCTATTGTCAAACTATGAAAGAATCTTGAAAAATTTCATCCTTTCCACATTCAGAAAAAAACCTACAGCACGGCCATTATATTTCTGCAAAGCCTAACCGTGAAAAACCCTACTTTCCAAACTATAAAGAAATCCTAACATTCTCCTCCTTTCAACATTCAGCTACACCACCTAAAATTCACAGTACAGAATTCCATTCTTTTTTTCCCGAGCGTGTATTGACTCTATAAATCCCAAATATGAAAAACCTAAGTTCTTTATTAATAACTCCACAACTTAGGATAAATAACATATATATATTGTTTTGATAACCGTGGATGTCCGGCCAATTTGCGCGAACCTCGACTAATCTCACGGTCCTGAAGGCCGGGTACTCACCTCACCAATGGGGAGTAAACCCAGATCAATTGTGCAACACCTCAAAGTTAGGATAAATAACATATATTCAACAACCATAACATTCCGTAAACAAATGACTAAAGACAATAACAAGAACACCCTCAAGATCAAACATTTTCTCCGAAATTGTTTACGGAGTTCAAGAATTTACATAAGTGCATCAAAAAATAAACTTTTTTTCCTCTTTCTTCTTCTGAAACCCTAAACCCCAGATATCAAAGGCAAAGATAACCCAAAATGCACACATAAAGCATCAATATTTTCACAGGAAAATTTTTACAGATGCGCTAGAATCAAGAAATTACCGAGAGAATGGAGTGTGAGGCACGGCCCAGTGGCTTAAAGAGACTTGAAAAAAGAAAGAGCAGCAACAACAAAAACGCACCAGACATGGCTCCTCCTTTGTGGCTATAAGATTGTTGCCTCACAATAATTTTTTTTTGATTTTAATGGTACAAATGCAGTATTGCTAGAAATTAAACGAATCCTCTTCAGGTTTAATCTAGAAACACTCCATGGAAGCTTCCATGGAGGATGGAGGAGTTAATTAAATGGATTTTGCTAAATCCATAGGGTGGCGTCCAGACGCCTCCAATAAGGGTACGTCCCCCAATAGGGTGCCCATCAGACACCTTTCTGTGTAATGCAACGTGCACGTGTGATGCCACTTGTACAAAGTTAAATTATACGTATTGATAGTATTTTGACCAATAAAAACATGTTCTCAAATTTTAGAATAGCTTTTAGAAACTAGTTTTACTATTATTTTATTCGTCCTCACTAAATATTTCTTTTGAATCTGATTTTTTTTTAAAAATTTCTTCATCAGTTTCTATTTTTTCGAAGTTAACTTATTCACATTCATCTCTAATTTGATTAAAATCCGTAATTAGTATTCTAGCTTTCTATTTTGGACAAACACGCTTTTGTAAACTACCTTTTGGATTCGATTAATATATGGATTTGATTATCACATGCTCACCCAAAAATAAATGGTTGTCGAATGCTCACCCACTTTCAATAAAATTACCTATCCGCCACCCATTTCACTTTCGTCCATCCAACTAAGCAAAAATCTCTACGGGACAGAAGGAAATCTTATGTGGTAACTAACATCGTTAAAAATTGACAAGTGGATATTAATGAAAACATTTTCTTCCCAAAATTTGAATGAATCGTCATTTACTTTTTTCACCGTATTCTCCCCAATCCTCTATACGCTTTTTCCTCAAACAAAGCTCATTTCAACACATTGCATCTGGGAAGATTTTCATCAGTTGAATCCTTAAGCGAAATTATTCCAAATCCATCCCCAAATTGAAAACCATCAGATTTATAGGAACCCTCAATTCAAAAAAAAAAAATCAAATTGATCCAATATCGTACTTGTGTCTTCATAAGGAGGAACATGAGTAACCCAAAATGTCCTGAAATGGTAGGTAACTATAATGTTAATGAAGAAATGTCGTTGGTGGAAGTAGAAGATGGACCACGAGCAGGTTTTTATTAATCTTTTTTGATGAAGTGTATATTATTGTGGCCATAACAATTTTGTTTATATTAGTAATTGATGAATTGGTCGGTAGTTTGTTGTTGTCCACGTTATTTTACAGTCTTAGATGAGGGACCACATGCTTTATTGTATTTTTTAGCACTTTTTTTTCTTTTGAATCTTAGCCTACTACATAAGTTTCTCCTCCATTATTTTAGTTAGGTCATCTTTTATAGAAGGACTTTAGGTACTGCACAAGCTCCTGAGTATTAATGCATAACTTGGGATTCATTTGCAGTAGACATTTTAAGGACTACATCATCATTTTTAGGAATGTATCTATGACTTTAGCTTTATGAATGTCTGCATTTCGTGTGGATATACAAAATGTACTGACCACTTCATTTACTTGTTTATGTGCAGATAATATAGTTGAAGAAGATGAAGTGGTACTCGAGGAATACAAATTCACCGACTCAGAAGACGATGTTAATGATGATAATGATGATGATTTTCATTATGATAAGAATGAAAATGAATGGATTTTGGTGGGATTAAATGCAAATCATACCATCGATCTTTTGAATGCTGGGGACGAAGATTTAGAATCGGAAGATGCTTATTGTCCAAGTGAGGAGGAGTTGCACACCGACTATTCTTCTAGTGAAGAAAATACTTTTCATTTCTCCGTCTATGATGCCTAGAAGGAGAAGCTCAATCCGCAATTAGATGTGGGAAAAGAGTTCAAAAATATTGAGGAGTTTGGGCAAGCTGTAAGGAATCATGGCGTAGCTACTCGACGCAATTTTAAATTCAAGCCTAATGATGAGTTTAGAGCCCAAGCCATATGCATGTTAGATTGTACATGGAGCATTCGGGCTTCATGGAATAAGAAGAAAGGATGAGCGCAAATATAATCTAAAAATTCTGAGCATACCTGTGTTAGGGACAAAACAAATAGACATTGCATTGTCAAATACATAGCGGAGAGGTATTTAGATACCTTCAAAGTTGACCCTAATTGGCAGTCTAAGCTTATTATAAAGGCTGTACAGGATGATCTGAAATTGACAATCAATAAGGTTACATCATGGAGAAGTAGAAGATATGCGAGAGTAATGATACAAGGATCTAATGAGCACCAGTTTGGATTGCTTAGGTCCATTGCTGTTGAAATTTTAAGAACCAATCCCGGGTCTACATGCATTGTTGCTATACATACTTCAAAGTTTCAAGGTGTTTATATTTGCTTAGAAACTTGCAAGAGAGGGTTTTTAGTAGGCTGTAGGCAAGTTCTGGGTTTAGATGTGTGTTTCTTGAAAGGGTCATTTGGGGGAAGATGTTTGTGGCAGTGTGGTTAGATGCTAATGATTGTATTTATCCAGTAGCATATGTTGTAGTGGAGAGGGAGAATGCTATTACTTGGAGGTGGGTTATGCAACATTAAGGCGAAGATTTGAAGATTGTGAATAGCAATGAATGGAACTTTTTAACAGATAGGCAAAAGGGTTTAAAGAATGTGATAAATGATTTGTACCTTGAGGCGAAACATCGATTTTGTGTTAGATACGTGTCTAATTTCTTCAAAACTGATTTTAAGGGTTTGGTACTAAAGGAATACTTATGGAAGGTTGCAAAGTTGACAATAGTGTCTGATTGGTTGTTTTAGATGGGGTGAGATTGAGAAGGAAAGTTTCACAGCGTTTAATTGGTTAAAGAAAAGGCGTCCAAGTGAATGGAGCAGGGCTTATTTTTTGACAAAGATAAAGATTGACATACTTTTGAACACTTTATGCGAAGTGTTCAACAATGTTTTTTTTAGAAGATAGAAAGAAATCGATATTGACACTGTTAATTGATTTGCATATAAGCTTCATGAAGATGGTACGAGCAAGGAGAGACATGATGAAAAGAGTAATAGGGACTTTATGTCCTAAAGTGCAACAAAAACTTATGAAAAATGTTGAGTTAACAGAAGGCTGTGAGATGGACTAGTCCGGAGGAGCTCAATCTTATGTTCAATGCTCTAGTGGGGAATTTGTTGATGATCTTGAGAATAAGTCTTGTGCAAGTAGGAGATGAGATTTATTAGGGATTCCTTGTGCTCATGCAGCTGCTGCTATTATATACACAATGTATGAGCCGTAGAGGTACGTGAATGTGTGTTACAGATTGACTATATATATGAGTTGTTATGAGAATAGCATAAACCCTATCAATGGACACAATTATGGCCTCAAGTAGATGCTCTCCCTATCAAACCACCAGATTTGTATGTTCCTAAAAAGGGAAGAAAACAAAAGAAGAGACGAAGACAGGAAGAAGAAGAGACGAAGACAGATTTATAACTGATTTTGTTTGACCCCCTTTTATAGGCCAATCTAGTGCCTATAAGGCCATCTAGGATGCTTGTCTTTGAAGTGTAACCAATAGAACCACAATCTAATTTTCAATTCATATCAACACCTGGAATTGGTTTAACAGAGGCTACATAATTTGCCAACTATGGTCCTCCACAAAGTGATCCAGATATTTTAGGAACAGAGAAAGCTCTCCTTCAAACATTAGTGGAAGACTTTCAAGAAATACAAAATCAAGAAAAAGCAAAGAAGAGGGCAACCATACAAAAAAAGGGGTTGTTCGGGGATCAGTTCCATATGCACCGTCGAGTGAAAAAAAAATTAGCAACTCACTCGTACATTAATGTTGTTTGATAGATATAATTTAGATTATGAAGATGCTAACTTTGTTTTGAAGCACAGTCTTTTTTTTTTGTTGTACATATGACTGACAATTATGTTTTTCAAACTACAATTTCAAGTGGTTTTCACCTTAAGTTCCGGTGTTTATAAAGTTNAACCATACAAAAAAAGGGGTTGTTCGGGGATCAGTTCCATATGCACCGTCGAGTGAAAAAAAAATTAGCAACTCACTCGTACATTAATGTTGTTTGATAGATATAATTTAGATTATGAAGATGCTAACTTTGTTTTGAAGCACAGTCTTTTTTTTTTGTTGTACATATGACTGACAATTATGTTTTTCAAACTACAATTTCAAGTGGTTTTCACCTTAAGTTCCGGTGTTTATAAAGTTTTGTATTTATACTCTGTCACTGTAAAACGTGTGGTTTGCACATGATGATTCCATGTTAGATTTGGAAAGATAAAAAATTGATATTGAATATATTGAAGAATTGATTAGGGGTTGAAAATATATTCATCTAAAACGTCTGTATTGTACAATGAGCTTCTACTACATATATACAGAAAAATGGAATTATTTCCTAATAAACTTTCTAATTAATTTACATGGAAATCGGTTGCAAATGAAATCAATACAAACTATACAAAACTATCTAACTAATTCACTTCTAGATCCTCATGTTTGTTGCTGCCTTGTTATGAATCCATCTTGACCTTCATCCTGCTCACTTGGGCTCCGGCTGGTTTATATCTTGCATCTTCAATATTCCACAACCATCAACAGCATACACAACACTAGCAGCATCACTCCATGACTCCAACAGCATACACAACACCAACAACTACAACATGCACATTCAAAACACCATACCTAGTACTTTTTTCCCCTACAAGTCCAATCACAAATAACATCCTACAGGCTAAATGACATATGCTTCATTTCGATCCAAGGCCGATGACATTGCAAATTAGGAGGAAGCCGAGTCCCACTTAATATAGCTTCAAGGAATGCAAATTAGGGAAAATCTGAGTTGAATATTGGGGAGGTGAGGAGGAAATGAGCTTCATCAGAGGAGGGTTCTGATTAGCAAAGTGAAGAGAGATGTGGAAGCTATAGTTCTAGTGCCGATATCAGTGAATCGAAGTTTTCCAGTGGTTGCTTATCGTGTCGGCTGTATAAGGTAGATGAGGAAAATGGAAGCGCTTCGAGTTCTATAGACTCATCGCCGATTTCAGCCGTTGCTGAGATCAAGGATTATGGCATCGATTGTGCCACCTCTTATGTTGCCGGTGTTTGGCTGGAATGATGTGGTAGTCTGGAATGGGGAAAAAGCGTACAGAGGATTAGGGAGAAGACAGTGAAGAAAGTAAATGATGATTCATTCAAATTTTGGGAAGAAATCGTTTTAATTAATATCCACTTGTAAATCTTTAACTGTGTTAGTGGCCACGTAAAATTTCCGTCTGCCACGTAGAGATTTTGGCCTAGTTGGATGGACGAAAGTGAAACGGATGATGGATGGGTAATTTTTTTTCGAAAGTGGATAAGAATTTGGTAACCATTTATTTCTGGGTGAGCAAGTTGTAACCGAGCCCAAATGTTGGTGATTGATGAATTAATTAACTCGAGGATGGAGCAAATATTTTAGTGGGAGTGAAATTACAGTATTGGTCCCTAGTACATTGTAGAAATACCAAATTAGTCCTTGCATTTTTAAATCTGGGCAGGATGACCCTCAAGAACATAAAGTTTCCATATCCATGTAAAATTGTAAAGTGATCTTTATTGAAAGAATAATGATATCTAGCACCAGTGGTGTTACAACAGCAGTGTAAATGTAAATATTTGATAGATCATAATAATTGAGATAAAAATTCTTTTATTTAATTGAATCTATAATTTAACGACACAATTGATGACACATAGACCGATGTTAAACTCTAGTAGTGTTTAATAGTATCACTCTTACTGAAATATGTCTGGCTTTGAATTTTTTAGGCACAAGCATAAGTTAGAAATATTTCATTTTATAAAGTTAGTCATATGAGGGACGTGTTATGGTTTGATACAGTTCTTGCATATTCGAAGAAATTAATTCATTTTGGATCTACATATCTACTACTTTTCGCGTTCAAACATATTATGAATTACACTTTCGATTTATAACAGGGATAGATCTAGAATCGGACTACAAATCGGGCTAATACATAGAAAAATATTAATTTACACATCACTAAAACGGGTGGGGGGTGGGGGCAAGGACTGGATCAGGCTACAACCTCGCCCAGTTCCCCCTAAATCCGTCTCTATTTATAAACACAAAGTCTAAAAATAGCTCATTAATTATATCAATGAATATCATGAAAATTCACTCTAAATGGTGAGGATGTTATTAACTATGAACTTATATTGAGTTATTTACGTAGAGGAATGAAGATTATAACGAATTCGTGAACATTTGTATTATTGAATACTTATTTTTTGACTATAATAAAACGTCGAAAATAGAGGATAATATCCTCACGAAAGCATCTTACTAGCCCTACCTACCTCTTTGATGTACAATTCTATATAGTTATCCTTGCAATCAAAATAAGTACTCAATAATAAATTATTATCATATGATATAGTAATAGTTATCAATTGCCATTAGAAAAGTGTAAGATAGACTTGTTAAATATTATAACCAACATGAATAATATACGGTATAGTATTTCATTAGCCCAAATGACAAGTTTATTTTGTTCATTAAAAAAAAAAAAGAATGATACAAATATTTGTATCATGTTTTACAAATGATTTATAAATACTCAAATCACTTTTTATTCATACATGTCGAGAAATTTACAAGTAATATTTACTTATCATTACTTATTTTTTTATCTATTTTTAAGAAGCAAATGTAGAGTGTTTTTCACCGAGATTAGTCGATAGATTTGTGAGAGGCACTTTTTATAGGATTATAAGCGACAGCAAGAGAACAGAAAACTATAGCTTTAGTTAAGGTTTAAATTAATAAAACAAATAGTGTTGTCACTAAATTGGCACTTCGTATTTTGGTAAAGCATGTTGGACATAGTCAAAGGTTGGTGAGGGTATATGGCGCATTGAATTTTCACTTTGGAAAAGAAATGATTTTTCATTCATTTTATAAGCAGTACTTCAGATGATTTTAGTATTTGTTGGGCCAAGTATTGTGTTCTTCAAGTCTTGAACTCCAATGGTTACCGATAAAATAATTAAATTAAAATAAATCGATCAAGGCGAAATGAAAATATAAGTTGGGTTCATCAAATTGAACAAATAAAAGTCGATTGTCTGACATAAAATGAACGTGTAACTACCAAGACAAGTACCATTGCAACCCCTACTACGTACACTAGTGTTTTTATTAATTTAGTATATTGAAGTACACAAATTCCTAAAACAATACAAAAATAAAAGACGGGTGACTAATTTATTATAGTTAAAAGATTTGATAATTAAAATAAATAAAAACATAAATTGAGTTGTTAACACTGATTTTAGCTACAAGTTTGAAGTTGGAAACGACGTCAACCAGGGAACCCTAGGTTGGCATGGTCTAGATCACTGAGAGATGTTCTCGAAAACATATTATAATAG
>CAIGRK010175181.1:0-12171 GCA_903798315.1 Fraxinus greggii | reverse complement strand
ATTCTTGTTTTCTTTTATTCTTTATTTCTTGATCCAATACTTCATATTGTGCCATATAATTTCAATATCTCAATTCGATAATTGGTGTCACAACAAATGCTACCAATCCTAACGTAATACATTAATGAAAGCACACAATTGAAATAAATTTATCAAATGTACATGTACATTCATATTAAATAAATGATTAAATAAATTAAATACATATTGAAAAATGAAAAGATATTATTCAAATAATTGAATTATAGTTGGGTTAGAATCGTCCAAAAAATGACGCTCTTAATCTGATATATAATATATTATAGATAAAGAAAAACTTTTGGACTAAAGTTCAACTTTAATTTGATTCACTTCAAACTTATTTGCGATATTCATTTTTTTGGTCAAAACTAATCTAGGATTTTAATCAAAAGTAAAGTAATTAAACCATAATGTACTCAATTTGACTTGAAATTAAAGTACTTCAGACTAATATGTATTTTTAACTCGTTTCATGAAGTTAATAAATTATAGAAATAATAAAATGACCTTCGCCGGGTATAATTGGGCCCATAGTCCGGTTGTCGGTGTAATAAATAATCTAAATGGGTCCTACCTAACAGGCACCAGCCCACTAAACAGTCCAATTAATAATGACTGACAAAAAGTGACCCAAACCATGTGGGAAATTGTTTGTGTTGACTCTTGATTACGATAAATAATTATATAAATAGCGAAATTTTATGATTTGAAAATATCAGAAAAACATTAAATCATGTAACACCTGAATTTTTTTATTTAATGCCTGTCTTCTTCTAATTGTGTCAAGTATAGATAGAAATGACAAAAAAAAACTCGTTCAGTCCGAAACCCGTGGGGCACCGCCCCGAACTAGATGGGGGATTACCTGCCTAATCGAGTAAACTGGGTAGGAATGTGACGAGATTCATTGCCCTGAAGTGGGTATGGGGCGGGTACGGGAATCATTGTCCCCCACCCCGCTACCTGTCCCGTTTAAAATTAATTTCAAATTTAAATTTTTTATCAAACAAAAATATTATATTTATCATATTTTTAAATGGAACATAAGTTGTTTCTAACAAATTGGTAAAAATGTAATAATATTAAGAAATAAAAGCAAAAAACAAAATAAATAAAAAAATAAAAAGAAAAAATAAATGAGGCGATAGATGGGACAGTAGACCTACCCTGCCCCTCATTTATCCCGCCCCGAACCGGCCCTGTCCCGCTTTAAACGGGTATGAGGATGGGGGTAAGGTATCAAAAATATTCGATGTGACAGGAGTGAGAATGTCCTAACCATCTCATACCCGCCCATTTGCCATCCCTAAGTATAGAGCTTTAAATTTACTTTAGCTGTTATATAAGAACCTTTGTGACTAAATCGTTAACTCTTATGCAGTGTCGGTTCTGTGATTTTGGGGGGTCTGAGGCGAACGTTGTATTCTGCATGCAAAATATATGTGTATTATGGTACCAATTACTAACTTAAAAACTATAGAAAATTATAGCTTTTATTTTAAAAAATAAAATAGAAAAATTGGTCAACCGACAAAAAACCTCTTAGCCGGGTCAGAAGGTCAATCACCACTATTCTCACGGTAGGAATAAGGTATTAAAAAAAAAAAAATCTGAGGCCCCTTTCATTTTTGGGCCTGGGGCATGGGCCTCACTTGTATCTACCCAAAATCGGCTCTGCTCTTATGTACTATTCAGTTTTAGTCGTTCTTAAAAAATAATTTCACGTACCTAACTCGTTCTACTCACTCTAAGGTAGTTCGATGGGACCGTGCTCTCAAATATAAAATCCTCACTTTCGAATGCGAATACGTACGTGTTCACGAAAATAGACAAAAGGTCACAAATGAGCTATTAACTTAGCTATAACACATTTTATATCAACGGGGGATGCACCTGCAAACAGAATCTATGAGAAGTGAGGCTAAAATCATAAATATTTGTACAAGTGGGGGACCAAATTGAAAGATGACACCAAACTATTGACCCTTTTCGTTAAGCCCCTAGCCCTCGTTAAATTAAAATTCATTTTTTTTCTTTTCTTATCAACTATACATTTTTCAAAAAAGTAATATTGTACATAAATTTAAAAAAAGTTTTCTTTTTTTTTTTCCAACCACACATTTTCCAACAAATTACTATTCTCTCGTTAAAATTTGAAATAATAGAGCTAAAACAGGGCTGAATGACACTAAAAAGTACTTGATTTCAGAATCACTTATTGAGCAGTTTCTGCACTGCAGGCTATGTAAAAATAGAAAAAAGTCGGCTCTGATCACAATTCTTGTAGAAACTCATTAGCTAATTTGGGATGTTGTCTGCACTTTTCGAAAGCTACCTTCCTTTAGAAATTGACATCCACATATTCTCAACCAAGTGACTTCTATGGAACTCATTTTTTAGTCCAAGTTGCCCTTCCTCGACTGTCGCGTTCAAATAAAGATTATCCCATAAGGGTATTAATAGTTTTGTTATATTTACTTATTTGGTTGATGGCTGTTTTTACATTTTATGACGTGATACGCAGTTTGTCAATAATTTCAACAACACTTAAAATAATCGATGACCTCGATTTTATCACATTCACACTCTAATATGTTATGTAACCAATTGAGAAAAAAAGTTCACAAATGCAAACCCTTGTTTGGGTTCAATTTTTCAAAAAATAATTTTTTTCAAAATTTAATGTCAATCACATTATCCCATAAAATAATGTTACACATAAGCACAATTTTTTTTATTTTTTAACCACATATTTTCAAAAAAAATCACCATTTTAAATCATATTTTCTTTAGGAAAAAAAAAATAAAAACCTTTTTCCATGGACCCAAGCAGGGGGCTGAATGATTTTGTTTATATGTGGACCTGTAGATTATCTTTGTTCCATTTTGGTTTGACTAGATTTTATTTGCCCTCTTTGTTTTCTGAAAGAAATAAAGTTGAGGGCAATTTGCAAGTTGACCTTTGGTATACCTATTGACATGTCTCGAGAACAATCCCACTCAGCTTTGCAGTATAAAAGACTGGTTTATATGAAGTCTTCAGTTTCCCCACAGATTGATTCAAGAATAAAAGGGACACATGTTCACTTGGACTGTACTAGGAAATATCATATCAATGTCTGTGTGTAAGTTGAGATATGCACATAGCTATGTAAATTGGGTTAGGCTGCTTGGATTATAATGGGCTCGAGATGGTCGTGGTCTACTTATGGAGCCTCGGTTTGTGGTGGACCATTTTTCAAGACCGGGAATGTAAAATGAGATATATGTGGTGTGGTGGTGTCAAAATGGATTATGTCAATTGGGTTGCATGTAGGCTCGAGATGGTCTACTTATAGTTGAAGCGTTATTCAAAGATTTTGTTTTATCTAGATTTACTTATTTTATTAGTTTCCATCAGTTGCAGGAAAAAGATTTTCTGCATGGATTTGATTTATATTCAGTAAAAGTTTTCTCGCCACTTGAATTCTAGATCTAGCACCATATTTGGTGGTCCAAAAGTTTCTGGGGGAATTGGTTTCTATTTTTCCTTTTTCTATTTTTTCTAATTAATAGCTCTTATCAAGAAATGTTTGACAAAACAACATCCCTGAAAACTCTCTCTTTTTATGGATGCATCGCTAAATTTGGAAAATTGTACGTAAGGGTGTGTGAAATTAACCGATGCTCTAGATTTTTAAAAGTCGAAAAATAGTATAATTTGAATTTAAAAGTATTTAACTATCTGTCCGCACTTGTTTTCTTAGATCTCGCCTTGAGGACAATGAGTTCGAAAACTCTTTTTTTACTTCATGGACACATAATTAAATTTGGAAGATTGTACACGAGTGTGAGACTTTAATTGTTTAGGGTTAGTAGACAGTTCAAATAGTGACTGTTCTTCGGAGGAGGACCACTGCCGTTTTTTTTTTAAAGTAGGATGTACATAAGGTGCTGCTCTTTAGAATTGGAATCATTTTCTTTGTTTCTGTGTATTAATATCTTTGTTTAAGCCCGCTTCTTAAGATTTTTGTGTAGTTGGAAAATAAAGAAAAAGATACGAAAATATTGTGCCCCAATACGATCATTCACTCGACATGTTAAGATTAATCCGACTTGTCGAAAAATGTCAATAGGGCCAGGACTATAACTACAAGCTGCTCACAACGGGTGTACTCAACTTACGGATCGAACTAATTTACAGTATAATAATCATTGACGAGTGAGGAAGCCAGTTGAATTGATGGACAAATATATCTAATTTTACTAGTGCAATTTTGACTACTTATTCTTTCAACTCAACTCCATGGATTTGCTAAGTCTCCAAAGAAAAATCTAATATTGGATTCTTTATTTGCTTTGCTGGATTCACAAAAATATGACTTTTCTTTTAGCTCTGTTTCTCATACAGCCATCAAAAGGGGCCCTCCAAAATTAAAATGAAAATAAAATAAAAAATTTTGTGGAAAATAAATAATAATAAGAAATCTTTTCAATCACTTCCAAAATCTCGACCATAATTTTCTTCCACCTTTTGTGGCGTGTCAAATGGGCAGGTAAAAGTACTTTTCATAATGTTGTTTAAGAATGAAAAAGGAAAATTTTAAGAAAAAATCTTTAAAATATTCGTGTAATTTTATTGGAAATATATCATCCAATTATTCATCTCTATACCATCTTTTGTAGTGACATTTTTAATTGTACGATTATTTAATTATTGCAGATTATTTTTATTTATAGAATGTAACCTTAATATAGAGTATTGCACTTTGTAATTTTAAAAAAAAATATTTAATTTACAGTGACAAAAATTCTCCTATTCATCTAAAGATTTTCCTTTCCACTAGATAGAATAAAACTACTTATTATGTAGTTTCAAAATGAACTTGAAAATACAATGGGAACTAATATTTTACCACACCCCCACCCCCCAAAAAAAGGTAGAATATAAATTCGCATAGAAATTAAATTTCATTTTTTAGCTGAAAATGATAATTAGGTTAAAACAGTCTGGTTCTTGGATCTTAGCCTCAAAACTAGTTGAACTTTAAATGGAATTGAATCTATTGATTTGATCTGATTTGGATCCAACTTGAATGATTTTCGAAGAAAATACTGATCTTATTCGCTTGATTGGTTGTATGTATCTCACACAAAAATATCACACTATGAAATCGTTAGTACTGCTTATTATCAAATCGATTGAATGATATATTTATCTAAGGGTCCGTTTGATAGGCAAAGGTGCAAATGAATTTCAATTTCATATTAGTTGGAAAATAAAAATCCATAAGAATTCGATTTCCATGAAAATAAAGAAAATCCAGTTTAAAGTGGTTGTATCTTGGAATTCGATTTCTATTTTCACGTTGGAAACAAACTACTAAAGTGAAATTCGTTTTTCTCGGATGTGATATTTTTTATAGAATTCGTTGCAATCAAACATGACTAATAGTTTTTAAATTGAAAAGGGCATGTTCTTCTTTGGTAAATGAATAGTTCTTTAACCAAGTAAATGCAAAATAATTTAAAACATAATCATTGGACTAACTTCGTCTATGCAACGCGTGGGATGTGTCTAAGAGATTTGCTTTTTAATCCACAACTAATTACCATTAATTATATTACAATTACATTTAGGGCATAATTACGTAGCATTGTGATCACTAATAGCAATTATTTGGAGTAGAATTTACGTTTATTATAGAAGCTCTATATATTTTGAACATGCAACATTATTAAGGAGTCTAAGATATTTAATTTGCTTTAGGTTTCTCAAATTATTAATTTGAACATTTACGACGTGGTTGGTACGAAGACAACGTTTGAGAATGTCAAAATCTTTAGGATCCATTATCCATGAGTACTTTATTGCAAAATTAGTACTAGATAACACTATGCAAAGAAAAAATAAAACTCGAATTTTTTTCTTTCTTTCTTATTACTGTCGAACGCTGTATAATTTGTTAAGAATAAGTAGTTTATTATTATAATCATCTCAAATTTTCTTATACTGACTTAGAGCTAGTTCGAGTCCTATTTTTATCAAAAAAATGTATTTTTGAATAGTGTATTGATAAAAAATGAGTGGTTGAAAAATAAGAATTTTTTTTTAAATTTACGTGTAATATTATTTTATTCAAGAATACAACGGGGCTCGAACAAGGGATTAATATGTTTTGTTAACTTGAGCAATCAGCCTGTTGCATCCAACGGTCTATTCGATCCACATCATCGACAAACGGAACTACGTTAGTCTTTTTCCCAAAAAATTAGCATCGATTAACACAATAAACCTTTTAACTGTTTCGTTCTAGGCTATCATTTCAATTTCGAAAGTCATTCCCATTTTATCTAAGTCAACATTTACCCTAATCAATAATTGATGACGGCGAGACAAGTAATGCCATGTCCATACTAATTCTGTAAGGCATTTTATATTTTTATCAACCAGAGTCCAATTTTTTCCTTTGTAGCTTTGTATTATTGCCGCCATAGGCAATGAGTTTCTGCCACAAGTCTACAGAATATCAAATTCACACACTATAATGTCCAATTTCAATGTGTTCATATCTCTTTTGAATTAAAGAAAAAGATTTTGTAATTTAATTCCAACAACTATGACCAACCCCATTCGATTTTTAGTCAATGGACAACACCAGAAAGAATTCCACCTCGGCAGCACGAGATCCATGAAAAAGATTCACACAAATTAATTCAACAATAAAATTAATTTAAATTAAACAAAGATTAAATTCTGTAGGATCGATTGTAGAGAATAGTCTATAGACTAATATTTAAAAAAATAAATGAATTAAGAACGTTAAGACAGATATATAATCACATTTTAGAATAAGGATCGTATTAGAGTTCCTAACATATGCTAATTTATAAAAAATAAAACTTAAAAACAAGCTTAATTTGTTGATATGATCGTTTCTTGATGAGCAAAAGAACGGAGACGAAAAGTGAAATCTTCTTAAAAAGGGACAATTTATTTGTTACAAAAAATACATGTAAAGCATAACTCAATTTCCATTTACTTTAATGGAGATACTACGGGCACCAAAAAAAAAGACTCCTTAATTTACTCGAACGTTATTAAAATATATGAAAAAAGATAATACTATCCGTTCGCCGGAGAACAAAATTTGCCGTAAGAAATGGCAAGCGGCGACGGAGAACGTGACTGATTTATCACAGTGCTGTTAATGCATCTGCAAAAGCAAAATCGCCCAAATCGTTGAAATAATCGTCGACTTCTTTGAATGAATCCTTAAAATCCCCAAAACTAGTTAATTCAAAGCTGTTGTCAGCATAAGCCGGAATTTCATTACCACTTCCAAAATCATCGGGAAAGTCGAAAAATGCCTGGTCTGGAGTTTGGAAATTGAATAAATTATCCAAAAATTGAGTGTCCATTGGCAAATAGTCGTTAGAACTGTCTGGTATTATACTTGTTTCGCCGTGAAATTCTTCCGGGACCTGAACCGGGTCACGGCAGGATCCGGATTCGAAACTCTGTTGATTCTGTACGTCCAAGTAATCAAGAACTGGGCACTCGCCGGAGGCAGATGTTTCACTAGATTGCGTACTTGTGAACCTGAGAACGGAAGTCGGAGAAGAAACTTTATGCAACTCTTTATCAGATTCGTAGCTGGAAACTGAAGTCACATTATTCTCTGGCTTCTCCTCTACGGCCGCCGGATTTTTGAAGTTGGTTAAAGCGTCCGGTCCGCGGAGTTTAATCGCAGCGTTGTCATACACAATAGCAGCTTCTTCAGCAGTGTCATAAGTACCCAACCAAAGCCGGACTTTTCGGGCCGGGTCTCTTATCTCGGCTGCCCATTTACCCCACGGCCTCTGCCGGACGCCCCTGAACTTCCGAGCACGACCACCAGCCGGCTTCAGCTTCAGTGGCTTCTGCTTGACCTGAAGCTTACTAGTAATGCCATTGACATGGGTTTTGCTAGCTTTTTCGATACTGATTTCTTGAATGTATTTCTTAACACGCTGCCTTCCAAAAACCTCATCGCTTTCATCGCCGGATGAGTCTGTTGCATCCGGGTCAGTTACCGTTACCCGAATATTTCTGCGAACAATAGATTTCTGCGGGTTTTGGGAGGAACATATGGGGTTTAGATCCAAGGTTTTAGTGAGTTTTTTGGTAATAATTCTGTGCTCGGTGAATTTCACCGGCCATAACACGCTGTTCTTCATTGACATCTTCAAGATTCAAAGTCTCGGGCTACTGACTTGAGATTTCTTCTTCTATTCACAATGAAAACATGTCATCCACTCGTAAAAAGCCTGCTTTATGAGTTTGTAAACCAAGTCCCCGGTTTTAAAGGTCTGTTTGATAAAAAAAACTCTGACGAAAAGAAGAACAATGTTAAAAGAAGGGATTCAAAGGGAAAACCCCCAAGCAAAATTCCCAGATTCACAAAGACACAGGCCAAGAACAGAGCCTCATAAGAAAGTGAACTTCTGAGGGTAAAAAAAGGTGGTATATATAAGGGCAGAAGGGTTAATATAAAGGGATTTTCGGGTTCAAAGGTCAAACGCGGATCAGTAAAACGGAAAGAAAATAAGAATAATTCCAAGAAAATTTTAGGGAAAGTATTGGAAATAAAAACGCTGACTCACTAGTCACTACCAAAGGTGGGAAAGATAGCTGAAAGGAAAGAAAACTGCGTAATGCTTGTTTGTTTAACGAAGAGAAAAATGGGCCATCTCTGTTTTTATTTATTTTTCCATTTTTTGGTTTAAACTTTTTTGGTAAGAAATTAAAAGCCATCTTAAATTAGATTCTAGAATATCACAATATCAATGTGGGGAAGTCTTTCTTCTTTGTGAGGGTGGGATCCCTTGAATTTTTCTTCATATTTATTTTTATTAAAAATAAGAATACATGGTTCTTTTGTGGAAAATTTTCACTGGAGGCTAACTAACTTATAGATTCATTTCATGTTAGCCATTCAACTTCAATTTATTTAATTTCACATGTAGATTGGACGCTAAGATATCGCATTGTCAAATACAATGCCTCTTATGTTTAAATTATGTATTCAATATCACCAAATGATAAGTTCATAGGACTTGTTCCATCAACCACAAAATTTATTGGTCAAGTCATGACTTACATCAACTAGGTCGGGATTCTCATGATTTGCATAATAGTTATAGACCAAATAGTAAAATTAAAACAAAAATAAAAGTTGAACCAACTGAAAGAAGTTGAATTAAGTGAGCAATTGATTAGCGATGTAGATATTGCATTTAGAGCGTTCAATTGATTCATGTCATTGTTTGGTGTTTGCAGCACTGTGCGATCTAGTGGAGGTATGAGGTGAAAAGTAACGAGACGAGTGACTAATGCTTAATTCTATGAAATTCATGTACTAGTTAGCAATTTAGCCCAAATGTAGATATTTAGAACTTCATATTAATAGGTTATGTGGAACTGGAGGTTAAAATTGTGATTGAGAAGTGTCGCTCATGTATAACTGGACTAACTCGAATTTAAATTTTTTAATTTTTAAACGGTTTAAAATGGTTCTAAACTTTTTATAATGGTTTTGTGGGTATGTCACCTAGTCGACAGTTACAAGACGAGTTCAATTTGTTTAATAATTTGACTGTCTTTACTTATCGTTCTACCCGCACCAAAATTTTTAAGTTTGGGAACCAAGCTATCAAAAAATAATAAGGACGACATTCCAACCCACGTCAATGGTTATGGACCTTTCTTAGAACAGAATATAAAGAAAATATTGGATTAAATTTTTAAATATCCCAGTACTAATGTGGAAAAATCTTTTGGGGTAGATAAATTCCAGAAACGGATCGCCGCATTTTATTAGTAGGTACTATGTGGGCCCATTTCTGAAAGTCGGTCCACTGAGAAACGATCAAGTGGTGCTAAATCAGTGCTTAATTTTCCATCTCGATTAACGTGTGGTCGATCACGTGAGGCCCAGGATGCCCGGCCCAGGCAAAGTTCGGTCAAATTTAAAGGAGATTTTTAACAGCTCACTTGTTTGACCAAAGTTTAATGGACATTATATTTATTCGTGTCATGATAAGAAAAACAAATTAATTATTTTTAAATAGATTAGTAGTAAATCACCTTCCAGTCTTCATCACTGACATCTATTCATCATGATTTTTCATTATAACCCCATATTATGAAATATTCAAAACAATGAGCCTCTAGATAAAGCCTAAAGGATTCAACCAAAGTTCAATAACATCTCTCTACAGCCTCCATAGGAACTTTAGAATCTCAACCGTTCTCGATTATTCTCGTAGTCTCAAGGCCTCGTACGAGTCTTTGGACAAAATCTAATACCAAAATGTTGTCAGAGATTGAAATATCATGGAAATCACAGAGATTTTACGAACTTATTATATAATAACAAATACTGGATAATATGAATTGAATAGTTCTCTCAACATCATTGAGTTTTGACTCGAGAATTGTTAGGTTCAGCATATTCCAACATATACATTTTCATTCCAAGACCTATGATACCACTGAAATGCCCAAGAACTGAAGATTTAATCACTTTTGCTAACATTCAACTGTAAATAGAACAACAAAATGCAAAAAAGTAAATACTGAAAACATATATGCTTCATCCTAAGGCAGACGGTTAAGCCGAAGCCTAATATGCTGTTTAAGCATCGACCAAGTCGATAAAGCTCGAGCACTATGAATCAATCAAAACGGAAATGAAGGTTCCAATTGAGAGCTCACCAAGAACAAATAGAGACCACAAAACCTCTAAATCAGTGAAACCTTCAAACACGCCCTATAATTAGTATTCACCAAGGTTAGTGAACACCTTCCCTTGTACAAACAAAGGATTCTTCGTAAAATGATTACAAAACACCAAGTTCTGAAATCCCACATGAAAAATCCTTGTCTAAGAGAGAGGAGAGTGTAAAAATCACGTGAAGCATTAACTCTTGAGGAGTACCAAAGTTCTTAAAAACGAAACTATAAGAAATTTTACTTTTAACTCCGCAATTTTTGTCATAAAAGTCATTTTTGGTTGTTCCATCGAAAAATGTTCATCTCGAAACTCTTCAAGACTAAAACTTCAGTCGTCAAAAGTGAAAATTTTTGTAGTATCAATATTGTTTATGATCCCAATTGTGAAGCAAATACTATCAGCATGTCCAAACTCGTTAACAGGCGGTTTCCATTTTCCCAAGGCAAATTTTGGACACCTGTTTAGTCCAATTAAAGGACTTAAATAACAGACAAATGGATTCATACAAACTTTGGAAGAAAAAAGGCTGTCCCTTGTACAAACCAAAACATGGTTAACCCATGGCATACTTCTGAGTCCAGCTCCTTGCAGTGGTCTCGTACTTGTTCTTGTCTGTCTTGTACATGTGAGCAATCTCGGGCACCAAAGGGTCGTCAGGGTTTGGGTCCGTCAACAAAGAACAAATTGAAAGCAGCACCTAAAATAGGAAACCGAAAACACAACTATTTTAGCACCTGTCTATTCAATCATGGAGTCCGTCAATATCAAGTTGTGCAAATTAAGAACACTAGGTACATTGATAGCTTGTTAGGTAGGATGGTGGACGGAACACTACTCGTATTTATGAGAAGAAAAAACAGTTATCGCATACCAAACAAGCTCGGAAGTTAAAGAACAAATTACTTGTGTCACATAAAAAGTCAAACCCAATGGTCTACAGGATCAAAGCACTTGAGGGCTTTAGCCCCATTTTATTTTACTAAAATTTTACTTTTCAAGAAATGAGTGATAGATAACTGGCTAATACTAGAGCTGGGCACGGGTCTGTTTGGTCCGGTTCTGTTCGATTCTATAAATTTTCGGGTATTTAGTAAATGGAACCGTCGGTTCCAGATATAATTCTAGAACCATTCGAGTTCGGTTTCGTATTATAATTAAATTAAAGGAAATCAAAAATTTACCAGAAAATCTGTCACGGTCGACATTAAACTACAAAAATTACCAACTCACCAACTCCAAATTACAAGTTACTTCGTTCAAATGGTATGTATATCTGTGGTCCTGGATGGACGTCGCCCTTCGATGGGCAGTTCAATAGGCGTTTTGGTCGGATTCGACGGCGTTCCTCTTTTGTGTGTGTGTGTGTATAAGTTTTCAATTTCAATTTCTCAAA
>CAIGRK010175108.1:0-23987 GCA_903798315.1 Fraxinus greggii | reverse complement strand
ACTTATTTTGATTTTTTTAGTTAAACTACCCTAGTTTAAGTGCTTATTTTATATTTGTTTCTAGCGATTTTGTCTTTTATTATTACTCTTCTTGACATTTTTTATTATTAAAGTTGATTTTTAATCCATTGTGGCCGAACACAAACTAAACTCTCTTAAACAAGAAAAACGAAGAAAAAGACACTGCCCTCTCTTTTATAGCGTTTTAGATGGCACTAAATATTGTAGATTTGGATAATAACTCTTGTACATCCCATTTCTACATCATGCTTGACATAATCCTTACTGGCAAGATTTGATTTGCGAAAAAAAATATTATTTTTAAACTATCAAACGGTGATTTGACACGTGACAGATTGTAAAACTTGGTTTATACTATAATGTACACAAAATATGATTCTATAAATTTTATTAGCTAACCTAACTTCGAGTGCATTTCAATTAAATCTTCTAGCTTTAAAAAGTTTCAACTAACTCACCAAACTTCATGATTATTTCAATTTAGGTCATTTCGTGAATTGACATAAGCGACTAAAAGGAAATGCCTACATAGGCTTTAAAAGCAAAGATACGAGGAACATCCAAGGTTGACTTTGCAAGATTTCTGGAGTAATTTTCTCCATTATCCCAAATATATACTCTTTGATTGATTTCATGTAACAAAGTTGAGGTCTTGGGTTAGTGAAATTGCTCTCACGATACAATTCGTGTGTGCTAATAAATTTAAGATCCACGTGAATTTATCCTATGAGGCATTCTGCCTATTCTTAACATGTAGACAGACGAATCTGTTATTTGTATTAACAACATTTAACGTAGCAATTGAATTTGAAATAAAATTAATATGGTGACTTTACTGGAACATAGCCAATATATACAACACACAAATTAAATTAACAAACAAATGTGGTTTAATATGCAATTTCAATAAATTAATACCAATGTTCCTTCACTTTTTCCACTTATTTCGTCCCAAATAATGCTCTCTCTCTATCTCTCTCTCTCTCTCTCTCAACACACATTTTGCTAAACACGTACACACATAGATACATTCAAATACATTTGTGTGTATATACACTTCCAACCCACAAATACACATGCATATGTATTTTTGGTAATCTCAATATTAGTGTATGTAAATTCTTGGAAGATGTGTTTGGTTTTTCGGTCCATTAATTAATACTTTATTTATCAAACCCAATCTTTGATCATTCACATTATCTTTCTTGGATCTGCAGAAAAGGAGAAAAGAGAGAGAACCAATTTAGAATCTTGCTGTGTTTTGCTCAAAGAAAATTGAAGTCATGTTTGTTTTTGGGTAAAATTGAATGAGAAAGCCATGAGAATTTTCACCACATCTACAGAGGAATTTTCGAGTACTTGTGAAAGTGACCTTTTAAAGGAGAAGCTTTCATGAAAAAGGTGGGTTCTTGAATTAATTTTTCCTTTTTGATTTGTTGCTTAATTTACATAATTCTGTTAATATATCTCAGTATATGCACGTATGTAATTTTCTTGTTTTGATTGACTTATACTTTGTTTTGCATGTTCAAATTCTTTATTTGTTAAAGTTTTAAGTTCAATTTTGTGGGTTTGCAAGTAATTGACTGTTCTCATTTTTATTTTTTCTGAAAATCAATTTGGGCAACTTTTATGGATAGAAAAATTAGGCAGAAAGAATTGATTCGTATTCTACTGAAAAATTGAGCATATAGAATAATTAATAAGCTTCTCAAGGGATGCTATCCATTAAAAGAGTGAAAAAGAGGTAATTTAACTATTTAAAGAAGGATTTGTTGAGAAAAATGATGGAGGGTTTCTAATATTTTATATTATTTCTATTGATGTTAATTATGGATAAAGCCCCTTGTACAGGGGAGCCAGGGAATTGTATTGGGGGTGAGATGGCATACTATGATTGGCAGTGTTAAAGTTGTTTTTTGTCCAACTGCCAATCAGTAAAATTCATTGGCAAAATGCCTGGTAAAATTCCCTGGCAATGTAGCACATCTCCTTAATTATTGATTTTTTTGAGGAAAAAAGAAATACGCATAAATTGGCTGCTATAAATGCCCAATATTTTGCAGAAATGTGGCAGACTCAGAGAGGCTGCTAGGGGATTACTACCCTGCCATTTGCTTCCTGAAAACTTACCGCTATGTTAAATTTTTGAAAGTTCATCACAAACATTTTTGTTGTTTATGTAAAAACTGGCTGTGCCGGGCATTTTAGTAATTTGTTGTTTTCATTAATCGTATGTAATTTCTAAGGAAAAAAAAAAATATCGCCATCTGTTCTTTATATTTGCCAGTCCATCAAGCTTGACAGTCAACCAATCAAATGGAAAAGTAAACCAATCTAGGAAGAACAGGTTTAAACTTCCGAGATTCTTTTCATGCATATTCTGTTAATTTCAGTCCTGCCGGATATCATGTTCACTATAATGTCAAAATTTGAGACGACGTTCCCTAAATTTAATTATCATTCTCCACTATTCTGAAAATGAAGTTGTGTTTTATTGTTTGAGTTCAGGAAATTGCTGAATTACATCTTTCTTTGAGTTAAATGGATCCTTGACTTAGAAAAATGAATAAAACTAGATCTGGAGGATAAAAGATTATTTGACATGAATAGGAGAAAAGTCTTGTGATCATTTCTTATATGCTTTGGCTTCACTCGTTCACTATTCAAGTTCAATGCTTTGAAATTGTAGCAAGTTTCAATTGTTGATTTCGACTTGCTATCTATGATTTATTGACATAGGCTCCATTACATAATAAATCATAATAAAAGAGGTTATGAATGATTGACTGGACTTCGTATCAGCAGACTGCAAACAACGTTTTCTGTTACTCCTAAAGAGTAGTTTCAATACTATCTTTAAGTTTGATTCATGTTATAAAGAATCATCTCTATTTACTTCTCTCCATTAAGTACTAAATCACTTTATTTTGAGAGTTTGATGGTATGTAAAACGTTTATTGCCTTTCCTATTTATGGTGGAGGATAATGAGTTGAATATTCAAGGATCATTAGCCCTTTCCTTCTTTCCTTTTTTAGCCAATCCAGCTAGTTTTGTTGCGAATCTTGCTTCTGAAGGCACTTCTGCCGTGGCAAGATTTGAATTATTTCAGCACCTTTAGACAACTGTTGGAAGTTCTCACTACGACATAATGTTGCCTTGTTAATAAAGTGAAATATTCTCTATCTCATGATGACATTCTTCCTAACGTGAATATTTGATAAGGATAAGATAACATTGCTCATGTTTTCTTTAACACTGCTCATTTTGATTTGAACTCTCACACCTTCACTATGTTATCTTTAGTGCAGAATTTTCCATTGATGTGAACTTGACTACCATTCAACTTCTTGCTACCCTGATCTTCAGTTGTTAACGTGACAGACTTTTGAATCTGCTGAAGACTAGCTTTTGTCAAATGGAAAAGGACTTCTGATAAGAATGGATCCTCAAGCTTTTATTAGGTTGTCAATTGGGTCATTAGGACTCAGAATTCCTGGTACACCTCTTACTGCATCAAATTCTGATATTCATGCGTTCTCTTCTTCTTGTGTATGTGAGATCCGCCTGCGCGGTTTCCCTGTGCAGACAACATCAATTCCCTTAATATCCTCACCTCAGAGAAACCCCGATTCTCACAGCATTGCCTCCAGCTTTTATCTTGAAGAGTCAGACCTGAAAGCAATGTTGGCACCTGGATGTTTCTACACTTCTCATGCATGTCTGGAGATAGTGGTTTTTACAGGTCGGAAGGGCTCTCATTGCGGTGGTGGTATCAAAAGGCAGCAAATTGGGACGTTCAAATTGGAAGTGGGTCCAGAATGGGGTCAAGGAAAGCCAGTTATTCTTTACAATGGATGGATTGGCATCGGCAAAAATAGGCCGGATAGTGGAAAACCAGGAGCAGAGCTTCATTTAAGAGTGAAGTTGGACCCTGATCCAAGATATGTCTTCCAGTTTGAGGATGATACTAAATTAAGTCCCCAAATTGTTCAACTTCAAGGGACCATCAAGCAGCCTATTTTCAGTTGCAAGTTTAGTCAAGACAGGTGATATTGAATTTACTTGCTTTATGTTATATTTTCATAGTAGGTTAATTAAACAGTCTTTTAGAAGCTATAGTTTATGTTGAACAACTGTTAGCCGAGTAAATATCAAGAAT
Organism: Fraxinus greggii; assembly: GCA_903798315.1. Lineage (NCBI taxonomy): Eukaryota > Viridiplantae > Streptophyta > Magnoliopsida > Lamiales > Oleaceae > Fraxinus > Fraxinus greggii. The sequence continues at coordinate 19,803 of CAIGRK010175108.1, read as the reverse complement.
TGCTTGATTCTTTGACGATGCCTAAGGCTTCCTATCGCGCTAGACCACTTAACCAAATTTTACTATATACAAATTCATTTTTAAGTTTTGAACATGTCATAAGTTGTTTCCTAGTCACGTGATTTGCAAGTCATTGATGTACTGTCTAGAAGTTTCACTGTTTAATTGCTTTATTGTCTGTATAAATCTATAGGGTATCCCAGGTAGATCCACTGAGCACCTTCTGGTCAAGTTCAGTCGACGGTGTGTATCAGGATATCGAAAGAAGGGAGAGAAAGGGCTGGAGGGTGAAGATACATGATCTCTCTGGCTCAGCTGTTGCAGCAGCCTTCATAACAACTCCATTTGTTCCGTCAACGGGTTGTGATTGGGTGGCTAAGTCCAACCCAGGCGCTTGGTTGATTGTTAGACCTGATGCATGCCAGCCCGAGAGCTGGCAGCCATGGGGAAAGCTTGAAGCATGGCGTGCACGTGGCATCAGAGACTGTGTCTGCTGCCGCTTCCACCTTTTGTTGGAGGGACAGGAAGGTGGTGGGCTTCTCATGTCTGAGGTATTAATGAGTGCTGAAAAGGGAGGGGAGTTCTGCATAGATACTGACAGGCAGGTCCGACCAGCAGCAGCAACTCCGGTGCCAAGTCCACAGAGCAGTGGAGACTTTGCAGCACTGAGCCCTGTCATAGGCGGATTTGTCATGAGCTGTAGAGTGCAAGGGGAAGGGAAATGTAGCAAGCCGTTGGTGCAACTAGCCATGCGACATGTAACTTGTGTGGAGGATGCAGCCATCTTTATGGCTCTTGCCGCTGCCGTTGATCTCAGCATCGAGGCATGCAGACCATTCCGTCAGAAGATCCGGAGAGGTACCCTCCATTCTTGGTGACACTTAATTATTTTCTTGAAACAAATGAAAACCTTGACATTCCTCCTGTTGTAGCGTCGACATTTTTGTATAGTTTCCTTCCGATTTTCGTATCCTAATCTGCATTGTGACTGGGGCAAATTTGACCAACGAAATCCATTGTCCCGGTTACTATACGGTCTTGATTATACGCCGAAGTCATAATCTTTCCTTCTATTAATTTTATTAAGCCATTTTTCTTACCGTATATTCGTCCCAACTTCTTCATAACTTAAATATGTGACTCGTAGTTTTTGGCATAATCACATCTTTCACGAGTAACATGTTAATATTTTTTGGAGAACGAACAAGGGTAAATATCATACCGTTATGCTACATTCATTCTGTGCAACCTGCACGCTATTATAACATAATTACTTAAAATAGGACAAACCAAATCATAAGCTAACAAAACCTGATACATGGTTTAATAAACTTGTACAAGGAATCTCCAAATAATACAATGGTCGTCTAACAAGGCATCTCAAGCTTCGGAAAAGTTTTGTAATTCCTTGTGTAAGATTGCACTACATATTTCCTATATTCTTCAAACAGTGGATTTTAACCCCACATTACATACATTATAGGCAGACAATACATCCACCTTGCAATATATACATTTTTCATGAACACGGCAGTGTGAAAGATGGTAATCAAAGCCAAAAGGCTATAGATAGCTAGTGTTTGCGCTCCCATTTCCCTTCGCGTCTACCATCACCACGCTCTCTACGCTCAATTACCTGCCTCGTCTTGCTGCCCCTAGAACCTTGCCTTTGGGCAGATCCAAATCCAATAGACTGACCCTCAAGACCGGATATGTCTGGATCCCCGATGCTACCTGTGTCACCTGGGTCCTTGCTTACATCAAAAGTTTCATCATAACTGCTGCCACATTCATCTGATCTGTCACGGGATTGTAGAATAGTGGGAAGTTGACCCGAAAACTGCCTATTTCCGGATAAAACAACTGTTGGCATGCTTCCCATGGCTGAACTTGTGGGAACAGTATCAGGCTGCAAGTTGCCAGTAGTTGCTCTCAAGCTGCCTTCATTACCTGCTCTTCCATTTTCCCTTTCGCGGTACCTATCTCGTGGTCTGTTGAGAAAAGAAGTAAGGGACAATAACTTCTACAGCATGAATGGATTCATAAATTCACGACGACTAAAATGCATACAGCATGCATCAGTTACTAAAGTTGGAGAACAGCCATCAATATGCCACTTGATAACCCCTAAGCAACCATATTTAAGCCTAGTAAAGGAAACTTAATTTCAGATAATAAGCTTCAATTGTACCACAGCTACTTATCACATAAGGACATCATTACCTCAACCTTTGAATACCAGTAGCGGAATAATGTTTTGAGTACTTCCTTATTTTTTCCTTTGTAATATCATATTGTTGGGTGACGAGAGAGAGAGAGGGAGAGAGGTCTGAGTTCATTAAGTAATCAATTGGCGAATATCTGTAAGGTATATTAAAGAATCTTATTGTATACTATATAACACCTGCAAACATTTACTCCATACTTAAGAGCATACTTGACGAGAGAGAGAGAGAGAGAGAGAGAGGTCTGAGTTCATTAAGTAATCAATTGGCTAATATCTGTAAGGTATATTAAAGAATCTTATTGTATACTATATAACAAGAATCTTATTGTATACTATATAACACCTGCAAACATTTACTCCATACTTAAGAGCATACTTGACGAGAAGTAATCAATTGGCTAATATCTGTAAGTTATATTAAAGAATCTTATTGTATACTATATAACACCTGCAAACATTTACTCCATACTTAAGAGCATACTACACCAAGTGAGGCAGAAGATTTATTATTGCTTAAACAAATTAAAAGTATCACAAAAGTATATACTAAGAAAAGCCAATCATGATGCACAAACGTTTTGAAGGATCATTTAAGTCTCAAAATGCCATTTTTAAAAATTCAGTTACAAGTCGAAGGTAGCTGCAGAAAAAGCGTGCTTTTCCATTTCCTTAGCTGGCATCTTAAGGTCAAATTAGGAGAGATGATTCTATTTTCAAGCATAAAAATAAGATAGACACTACATGAAAAAGTAACATGGAAAAGGTAATTTAAGAAGAATTTATATTTATAATGAAAAGATAATAATTAAGTGTAGATGAACTAGAGCATTCAACTTGAAACAGAGGCACAGCATTCAGTTTTCACTACATAGTAATCCTTTTTTCAGCAAGGAATGTGTTTCAGACCATGTAGATTCAAACTTGTAAAAAGAAAAGGTGTCAAATGTAGATAAAGTCGTCCTAAAAATTTAAACAGGTCAATTTAGTAGAATATTGAATGTTTGGAATCATGATACAATCCAGATATCTGTTATACTCACCTACTATGAGTTGAGGATGAAAATTCTCTCCTTGATGGTCGCATCCCAGACTCCACTTGCTCAAGTTCTCGCTGAAGTTCTCTCTACACGAAGATTTTCATGTTAGCTTAAAGTGCAGGAGATCAAGTATATGATTTTAATAGTACATTCCATCTTACGTAGATAAATAGGAAACTCAATTTTAGAGAAGTGAGCTAATTACAAAGCTGTGCAACCAAGGAAACGAGGAAGTGTGTAAAAGAAAAGCCCATCATGGTCTAACTCAGATTGCAAACTCAGACAAATTATCTGAATCTCAAAAGAGAACATAACCCACAGAAGGCATCACATAGTCGGACTTATTTTACCCTCACCCTCCCTAAAAGAGTCTGGAACCCAAGTCAATGACGTTATAAGGCTTCGCTCGTTCCACTTTAGCTATGCCTGGTCTCACTCGATGGACTTCTGAGTGGTGATACAAATAACAATCTCCGTTATGATCAGAAGAGGCTGATACAAGTAGATTGATCATATATTCTTACAAACTGAATTAGTTAATTTGTCTTAGGAGGTTGGACCAGTTCTATAATTCATCCAGATTGGCAGAAGGCTGCTTGTCATCAAATCTACTACTAGAAGCAACTAAAGCACAATGATTTCTTTACATGCAGCTTCATTTGACCATCCTGTTCAAGTAATAACAAAGATATTTCCGAACTTGCATATAATCAGTGCTCATTTCGGATGAAATTAATTCAAATGCAAATGAGTTCAACTAAAACATCCTCCTTTGCTAGGATTCATTTTAAACAAAGTACTAGTACTGATATGATAAATGCCAACTAGACTTGACCAGACCTAGTAGAGCACCACCAACAACTCACACAATCAATCCACGTAGCTGTTCTATCAGAAATACAAATCTTCATTATCCTTGCAAGTTGAAACTAAGCTATGTTTGGCTCATGTTTATAAACACTCAAAGTCACTTTTTATCCATGCATTGCGAGGGGTCCACAACTACGATTCACTTACCCACCACTCATTTTTATCTATTTATAATATACACCATTTATAAACACTTCCCAAACATGCTTTAAAGCTAGAAGAATATAATTTATAAGTTTCAAAGAGCTATTCTTGAGAAGAAAAACCATACATTTTTTATATGAGAATCAAGAGATCCAGATCTTATATAATTTTCAGGGACAATACATCAAAGGAAAATGGATGGGACAAGTTTTAGAATTGCAACTGGTATTAAGTAAAGTGACCTGCTGACCATGTGTACGATCTTAGAAAAGGGAGAAAATTATTGCAAACCACATCCACTTCTATGTATGATCATCATGTGAACATTAGAATATCATCTAGGCCTTGCCTGAGTTTGCTTCTCTTTCTCCATATCAAGATTGTGCCGCAACTCTCTGGTTTTTGCACGCTCAAGTTCCAGCAACTGCTGTCTCTCAAGCTCCCTTTCTACTTCATTCGTCCTCTCGCTGACACAACAATAGCAGGCCATCACTAAGTTTAAGGACATAAAAGCATACTACAACGAAGAAATAAAATGATCTAGAAAACAGGGACACAAACCTATCAAGCTTTTGAAGTAGTTCTGCTTCTCTTACAGCTGCCTCTTCTAAAAATTGTTGGCGAGCACGCCTAACAAGTAGCTTTTGTTGCCTGCGAGCTACTATTTCCTTTTTAAGTTTCTCCCTTTCCCTGGTAAAAATGGTGTTGTAAAAGAAAAATAACATTTAGGATATTACAAAACTAGCAATATGAATCAGAAAGTACATTAACAAAGAATATTGGAGAGAAATAATATATAATTCTTGATATCCTAAACATTTTACAAAATATGGTAGATCCAAGAGTCTGAGATTTCGTCATGGATAAATCACCAGTGGTCTAACATATCAAGGGTTCTAAACTCATATCTTATTAGATGTAAGCGTGTTGATGAACATTGGAACAGTTCATAATTCATGTAGAAGGACCTGTAAAGTTTTTCATATCTTTTTCACATTTTGAGTTCAGGAGGAAAGATGCAGACACCAGGGATAGCCTTTTTCCCTCTGATAACGGGGAGAGGAACAATTTACCCACTTTGCAAAATAATTTTAAAGCAGAACTAAGCCCCTGTTTAGTTATAAAAATAGATTTTTAGTAGATTTTGATAAAAGTTGATGAAGTGTATGATAGAAAAGTTAGTAAAATTTGTGGGTCCCATTAAATGTGTGGTTGAAATAAATATGATGAAAAATGAGATTTAAAGAATGGAGGTCAAACAGGAGTTAAGTTTGTAATTCTTTGATTTATTGATTTAAGGTATTTGTTGTGGGGTTAAAGCTTAAAGTCAAGGAATGAAGTTGTATCTTTATACCATGCTTTCAAATGCTAAATCCTTCTGATTCAGTACAGCTTCCAAGAGGAGATTATCAAGTATTAAGCATATGGTTCAACACAATTACTAAAGCCTCTAAAAAAATTGATATGTTAATCATGAGGCATTCTTGGTTGTTACAGCCAAAATGGTTGATCACTGCATGGAGTTGTGTTAATCATCATTATTTACTGGACTTTTGCTAGTCGTCTTGCATAAGAGATGCAATTATGATCAATTGTTACAAAAAGACTAAAAGAAGTACATACAGGTGTGTGATTCCATCCTTGATTTGCTGCACACGGTTATCATACTCGGCACAAGCTGCAAAGCAGAAGCATTGGTTATGAAGGCAAATACAGAAAAGATATAATCTTACAGAAAAAAAATAAAATATAAAAATTGGCGGTAAAATTGTTAACCATCTCATATAAAAAGCTTATGGAGGAGCCACATATATTCATTTATCTTCAACATGCACCCTCGCGTGTAGGCCATGTTCATTTTTTTTCCATTAAAACCAAACACATGCATAATTTTTAATAAATGGGATGCAGTAGACCTAAAGCAAATATTTTGCTGGGTTGGTACCATCTAACCATCTCATCTAATAAACTTAAATTGTTAAAGAAGGACCACATATATTAATTTAAATTCTATCTTTAACAAAAATATCACCAGGACAATATATGCGCTTTGATATATAACAATGCAGGAGATAAATTTTCAACCTGATCAAAATGACAACGTTCTATTCCAAAATAGTTTCCATATTCATTATAAAAAAATGCATTTAACAAATCCAGTTTTGTAGAGTGATATATATCATTACTGGATAAAAATGGTAACTGACGCCAATCTTGGAAATCAGAAGATGTATCGGGTTGTGGGCATTCTTTCTGAAGTTCTTCCATTTCCATTTCTGCTTCTTCTAATTCCTAAAGAAAAAGAATATGATCAATTATACTAGATTAAGCTGATCGTGTTAATAGAGAATTTCGTAAGGCCGCTAGGACTCACCATGTCCTTTTGGTCAACTTCCTTAGCAAAAAATTCGAAATATGATTGGGTAGAGGTTAAATTGGCAATAACCTGAAAACCAATGAAAGAAGAAATTAAAATATAACCTGCATTCCATCTGATATTAAAATGTAACCACTGCATTCCTCCTTGGTATCACAAATTTTTTTATGCTGGTGTTTTTTATTCTATTAGGATTCTGATGCATAGGTTTCTCTCAACTAAATAAAAGAAATTAATTTTAACTTGAGAATATGTAATATCATTGACAATGGAATAACAATAAAAATACATCACAAATACAGTAGGCAATCCCCTAGTTCATGCGAAATGACATTTTCCAATGATTAAGAGTTCAAAATATTAGATAGTACTAGGCATACAAAATTAAAGCACGGAGCATACTTAAATCACTTATGGAATAGAAATTTACATTGGCACCAGTCCCCCAAATTTCGGCACAATAGATAGTGCTGTTCGTCTGTACTGGAAATAAATTAGTTACCATGAAAATTGTTTAGAATTCAGTATCTCGGCCGACTTAGAACTAGCTCTAGGTCTTCTAAGACACATGGTACCTAACCTTGGATCTTTCTTTTCCTCTATGCACAAGCATGAACTAGTCATCTACTCTTCACTTCCCTTTAGATACAGAGGTACCCCATAAAACAGAGATACTCATCATATACAAGGACAACCAAACTATAATTTGCCATAACTGAAATTGATTCAGCTATACAGTTGATGTTATTAATTAAGTACTCTAAATAATTATGCAGTAACACATCTTTGGACTCTAGTACACATGCCTTGGTAAGAGTTGGATGTGAATTCAATCTAGACATACTATCAGAAGTTCTGTCAAGACTACAATGTGTACCAGAGAAGTTCTTTCACCCAAGACACATTTTATGCACACATTTCAAGGGATCTATAAGAAATATCCACTTACCCATCACTCATTTCTATCTATTTACAATTTAAACCATTTATAAACCGAACATGCTCTAAATCAGGAGAAAGTAAACATTCTAACAGCAGAATACAGGTTCACAATTCTAACACAGCTAAGTTCTTTTACCCTAGATTTTTTAATACAAGTGAGTTTTCTTGGAGTTAAGAGAAAGTAGAAAAAAGAGCTTATCCACATTAAAGAAATATTTGGGAGATTTTCCGAACAGCTGGTTGCTCCCAATTAATTGTTGAATCTCAGCTTTATATTAGAAATGAGAACAGCAGTTATAATGAAATCCTCACAGGTTTACTCCCATACTATGTCTGCCGTGGAATTTCTATCTTTCTGAAGACCAATATATTGTATCAGTGACAAAAATGAACTCTCTGTGCAAAGATAGGTTAAAAAAAAGAAGCAAGTATGCGAATGGACGATGTAAAGGAACTATGGAGTATGAATAGAAAAATCAATAAACGACAGGGTCAGCCACTTTATGTTTATTACCTGAAGAATTGATTCACGCGTCGCTACGAAATCTGGATCTTGCTGTTTTGAAGCACTTGAAGAGAGTACTTCCTTCAGTATCTACATAGAAATACATATCAAACCATGACAAGGTATTTACATACATACAGAATTCACGCTGTTATCCCAAGAAGGAAGAGAGAAAAAAGAACATAAACCTAAGAAAATGATTAGTCACTGTTGAACATTGCGTGTGAATATTGTATGCAATAAATCATCTCTCTTATAGAGAAATACAGTTAAAACTTTTAAGTTACCTGTTTAGCCTCATCTCCATCAGTTTTAAGTCTATATAAAGCCTCACAAGCCTTTTTCTCAATGCCAGTGCAATACCTACCTAAAAAACCACAATAAAAAAGGGTACTCTGGGATTATTACGTTTAGACAATTTACAACTATATGACTTCATTTATAATGAAGAACCAGAACTTACCATTTCCAGACAACCCAAAAGTTTCAATATTTCTCCAAATACTTTCAGGAATGAGAGAGAGATCTTCAACTGGTGAATAAAGGCAAATACTGGCAATGAGCGCCAAAGAGAACTGCGTTAATGGGCCATCACATGGCAGTTCTGCAAGAGTCGTTAAACATTGAAGAATACTGTCAACTGCTGCAAGAAAGGACTGTAATTTTTGCCTCTCAGTAAATGGTATATATGCTATAAGAAGGGCTGTGGCATGGGTTTTCAAGCGCATCGAAGCATCAGATGATGCCATCAAAGCAATCTGATCCCAGGTAGCCGAAACTAAAGCAGATAAAATTGGCTCAGAAGCAGAACTAAGTAAGTCTGATGAAGCTATTACTTTATCAGTTGTTGAAGACAACACTCGTCCACCCTCCACATCTTGGCCAGCAAGTCTTCCCAAGTGCTTTAGTGCAATATATCGTTGTTCAGGCTCAGGATGGCCAATCATGCCAGAGAATAAATCAATCAGAGGAACTTCACTCTCATGAAGATTATGGATGCCTCTTGCTAATAACAGTGATAACAACTTATCTGCCTGCAGCCTCCAAGCAATCTTTGGTGCACTGTTAGAGAAGTTCTTAATTGCAGTACATATGTCACCGACCACATTATCCAAACGCAACCATTGAGGCAGTCTAAGAAGTGAGTCAAGTATTGCAGATGCAACCTCCCAACAGTGGTTCTTCTGTAGCACAAGGATCATTTCTGAAAGTCCTTTAAGACTGGTTCTCCAAAAATCTGGGAACTCATAAAAAATATTGCTTTGTAGAAGATTCTCAACCTCTGAAGAAGCAGAAACTTCCTCTGCAACAAAACATAAGCATCTTAAGTAAAAAAAACACTCAGCAGATGTGAGTATCAACTTCTTCGCCAATTTATGATGTATTTTCCAGCATTGATCGATAGTTGGATTGAGTTTTGAAATGAGGGACTCTAAATCTTTAGAAAAACTATTTATTTCCTCCAAAGTCAATTGAATGTTTTGACTGGCATCAGTAGCTGCATCAGTGTTGCCTCGATGAATCTCTGATACCTCAGTAGAAGCCAAAGTGTTGCATATATCACTCAGAAACCCATTTGTCTTAGAGAAATCATCAACAGTACCAGAACTAGCATCAGAACATATGGACATTTTAAGCGGAATGGCACCACAGACCCTCAAAGTACCAATAAGTAGATCTTTACAGTTTTCCATGAGAACCTGATATGCACAAATATAATCATGTAAAGAACTTGTCCGCTCATAGGAAGCGAAATCAGCCCATAACATGGTGGACTGCAATACTTCTAATTTTCGATGAAAGGATAAATCACGAAAAATGGAAGCTAAAATAAAAATTGTAAGTGCCCGGAAGCTTCCTTTCTCTGTCGAAGTCCTTTGATTCTCATCAACATATCTAATATTATCAAATAGCTCACCAAAGCATAGAGATTCAAAATTAAGGCACGAATCATGAATAGACAAATTTTCCTCATCAGCCACCTTTCTTAAGGAATACGAGATGATCGGTTTCAACAAACTTAATATGGAGTCAAGAAATGACACATCACAGTATGATGTCCTGCATAGAGACCCAAGAACCTGCACAACTCTGGGTATTTCTGGTAGCATTGCTTCCATATGCTCAGCTACAATGGCTTCAAGCATGTATAAAACTATAGCTTTTGCATTCTTAGCAACAAAACCTTTGAAATAATCGGATTTGTTTGGAGATAAGAGTTGGGGCTTCTCATTTTGAACAAATGGCCATGAACATAAATCAGAAAACCAACACATCATTTCTGGAACAGTAGTTGGAGAAAGAGACTTCAACTGTAAACCAACAGCCTCCAATATGGTTTCACCAAAACCTTCAAATTCTTTCTTTAAATTGGGAAAGAATTTACTAACATCAGGATATAAAGTGTGAAAAGATTGTTGTCTATCATGGTGGCCAAGAATTTTGCCTTCACTCCCAACATTAATATCCTGCTTGACAGAAAATTCTTCAGTACTTTTGTTCATATCTTTTTGCTCAATGATGTTATCAACTAGAGAGAGCTCATCTGAAAATATTGATAGAAGATAAGTCAATTGCGACAAATCTGAAACAAGGAAGAGTCGGTCCTTCAGATATTGTTTAGCATTACGAGAAACTGCCATCCAACAGAAAAACCTTACAAGAGGAAAAGCAGACGAAGAAATGGCAGGTATTTTCTGCAGCCAGGCTGAAGGAGGAATTAAATTTGCAAACCTAAAACCATTTCTAACATTAATTGAAAGGTCAGATCCCTCATCACAACCGCTTGAAGCAATTACTAATCTATTAAGAAGAATCCAGAAACGTTGCACTTCATGCAGCTTACACTGACTCAACTGTGAATCACCTTCCTTGAATTGGCAATAAAACATTTTCAGCAGCCTATTGAAGGATTCAGCACACTTCAATATAATATCAACTACATGGTCAGGTGGACAGAATAATTTAGTTGCTGAATGCAACAAAAACAGAAGACACTGCATCAGAATCTCATGCATGGAATGTTGCTCCCCATGGAAATTCCCCTGCAAACGCTGAACCAAGAAATTGCACAAAAGTTCTTGATTCTGCCGGAGCAAGGTAATGGCATCTGCAGAAAGAATGTCCTGCTGAGATAAATTTATAATCTCTTCACTCCCTTCAACATATGATGCAGAGAGCCCTTCCATTGCCCCTGCGTGATATTTCCTGTCTAACTCAGATGCCTCAATCAGGATTTCAAGAACTGTTCTATCCCTTTTCCTTTCAATATCAGCTACCATTTTCAAGTCATTACCATTTTGTTTTAAAATCCACCTGTTATCAGCAAGTTCATGATCCTCGTTGGTCCTTTTAGTGCGATTTTTTTTCACATCTAAAGAGAGGTTCTTAAAAGACATTATAAAGCATGGATTAATATAACACTCTGCTGCCAAAAGCAGGGCATCTATAGCCGCATCATGACTCTCCACAGTGATCTCATTCTGGGAGTGCAAATCGAGAGCTAAACTCCTAAACTCAGAAGCCCTCAGCTCACAATCCCGATAATTCAGAAGTTGTGAATAATCACCCAGTAAATTAGAAAATAATCCCTGAGCAGTATCTAATGCCACGACATTTGGAATTTTCTTGCATAAATCTTTCTGAACGACATGGTTCACTTTTGGACTGGCACTGAAGCAGTTTGATTCTGATCTCTTCATGTCCGGGCTTCCACGAACATGTGTAAGAGACATTCTATTGAGTTCTGGTGGAGCAAAGAGAAGACTCACATCCTCAGTAATATCCATTTTACCATTAATATCAGCAACATCAACTTTCCCATCAGAATCATCTTGGCTATTTGATCTTGAAGAGGCCAGTCCATTACGAAAGGCAGGAGGCAGAACAGCAAATGATTGTTGCTCCAGAGTCTCAGGACCAGAAAACTTGCAATGATCAATATCAGGAGGTAATTGCATCTGAGGTTCCAAAATTGAAAGAAGTACACTGCATAAAAATACCTCAACTTATATTGGTATCACATTGTAATGGACAACAAAAAATTGGATGCATCAGTGCAGCCACTGAGAAAGGAACTCAAGATGAAAATTTGATTATTTTTCTTCTATCATCCATTTTGAAGAAGAATTGTGTCATTTTGATGGCATTATTCCCCCTACTTCTATGTTTTGAACCCGAATCCATAATTAAACTTCAGTGCAAGATGGGCACCATTGACAATTGCGCCAGCATCAAGTGACTGGGAATACTTGCATCTGCTACAACAGTTACCTTATATAAATTGTGCATCATTACATTTGGCCCCTTTGCTCCATATGCACAAGATACTGCCATGAGATAATAAAAGAAGCTCTATTTGACCGTTTTATTATATGAGTGAAATGGTAGTCATAAAACATTTCCTCCACAAGAAATTGAAGGAGATTGCGTGGGAAGTTGAAGAATTCTTTATCCAAAAGAACAATTAATACTTCCCCATTTATTTCATTTTTTCATATGTTGCATTCTTTTATTTCGGACGCAGGTATACGTCCCTACCTTTTGATTCTTGTGAGTTGGAAAATCCTTACCCCCATCAGCCTTTTTTGGTGGAGCCTGAAACCCACTAAGGCCGTGTTGGTGTTTTGCTAAGGAAAAAAAAGAATAATTAAGTATGTTGAAAAGATGACTAATCGTGTTCAGTAAGTCTTCATCTTCCACCACAACACCAAAGAGGCATACCCTTCTGGAAGTGGCCCAAAATGATGAATTTCACTTTCACTCTCTCTTTCTAAAGTAAACATCAAGACCCTTTTTACACTTGAATCTTCCCACATCCCACCCGCCCATGTAACAGAAGAAAAAGCGAAGCAAAAAATGAAATTAAGTTCGGCACAATTATTATACCTACACCAAACTTCAAGTACGTCAGACTAACTCGTCAAGCTGCAAAATGTTTTGTACCTTAACTACCAACCTACATGCCCACAATGCCCCAGTACATATTCAAGGCAAACACAAAGTCCCCTCCAATACCATATACGCACCCCAGCCCCTTTAGTGTTGGCTTCAACGGAAAAGGTGTACCAAGGCATTAGTCAAAGAGAGACACAAATCAAAGAGATACTTCTATTTCTTTTCTTTTCGACTAATACTTACAAGGCAATCCAAACAACCTCCATCTACATGGCAACCATCACCTAAGCATCAAATATAAATCCTACATATCTGTAAATTATTTTTCTAAGATATTCGGGGGGTGGGGGGTGAGCACTCCCTTATGGGAACAGGCACTGGAGACAAATGTAATGCTTGTTAATATTATTACCTAGGAGCAACTGATCCACGCCTCCATTCAGCTTCCAATGACGGAAGAACTACAGATTTCCTTATGGCTGTTCGAATTACATTTAATGCAATGACACAATTCTGTTCCTGATTTTCAACATAAGTCGAGGAAACATTTCCAAAAGCTATCATACCCTTTAAGGGGGTTAAGGCAGGATCTAGAAAAGGTTCTAGCATCTCCACCAGAAAAAGAATCCGGTGCTTAGCATCCTGAAATACACCATAAGAAGCTTACTAGCAACAAAAACTGATAATTGAAGGAACTACGCCAATTTCTTCCCCCAAAATAAAATAAAGAAAAAAAAGAATCTGCAAGACAGGTTGACAAGATTCCTTCACCAGCACTACCTTATATTTTGCCATAATATCATCCATGTTCCCAGATAGTGCCAAGACAATATATTTGAGCGCCGCACGTGCACGAGAAAATGAATGACGAACACCCTGTCAGAAAAATGATAGAGATCTTGAAATTAAGGAAATCATGGTTCCAACATTTTGGCCTGATATTATAAAGAGGCCTCTTATTTCCACTACTGCTACTTCGCTGTTGCCACCACTAGTTTACAATGAATATCTCATTCTGATACATGTATGCACACTCACAATACACCAAACACAAAAGAAAAACAAGGCCACCACTAAAAGGACAATTTTCTCATCCTCTACATATCACAATATAGTGATTAACAGTGGTCAAAATTGAAGAGAACAAGTCCAGAACCATTAAACATGGCAAAAATCAGCTTTAGGACAATGGAATGTGTGTAGTACATCATTTCCTTAGTCAACAAATGCTAAGGAAAAGATCAATATTTTTCTGAAAAACAATGATATGCCATGAAAAGTCATTAATATATCACAAGACCAAGGTAATACACTATTTGTGCATGATTTGGAAGACACATTATACTTGTATTTAGTTTGCATCATTATTCAGATTTTACCCACTGATCAGTGTACACTAAATTCTTTTTATAAATAATCTTCTGAAGTTGATATATTTTTGCTTAGGTATTCAATTTGCCACCATTAAAAAGAGAGAGAGAGAGAGAGAGAGAGAGAGAGAGAGAGAGAAACCAAAGCACAAAAGGAAAACGAAAAACGAAAGACCAGCACATCTTAGGCAAACTAAATGTAAGCTAGACCATATTTTCTGGATGGACATCTGGTAAACAAAAGGAAAAGCTCAATGAAAAGAACACATTAAGGAAAATCATCCAAAAGGATGAAAAACAAGCTCAAAAACCATAAAAATTACCTGGATAACACCTAAAAGGTCCTCCAAGAGCTCCACAGTTAAGTCCACCTGCAACCCAATAAACATACGGAAATTTCAATATGTAAACAAAAGTTACACCAAAAGCTATTAAAGTACCGCCTCATCTAAAACCCTGAGTTTTTAGAGTTAGGAATTTAGTCCCTTCAAATGCAAGCCTAATTCATTATTATTCGAAGGATAGCAAATAGCAACTTTTTAGACATGTAATTGTAAGACCTGAGCTTAGGATCTTAGCCAATTCAATCATGCCATGTTAAAACATCAATTTCGTAACTAACAGGCAATGAGTGGAGAAGCCATCTAGTCTCGTACTAATCTGGAAAGCTTTAGATTAACAACATAGAACAAGATCTCACAGTCTCTTCAAGTCAAACCCCTACTTGAACGTTGAAACATGAATGAAAATGGTACAACTAAGGTGCAACTACGAAAACTAAACAAGAACAAAGAGCAGCTTTGGCACAACTAAGAAGATGGTTCAACATTGGCACAAAGATGAGTAAATTGAATTCATATAGATAGACTTCTCCAACATCCCACAGAATGAATTTTCAGTACTCGTACCATCTTGAATTACCATGGAGGAAAGAAATTTATTTGTGTATATCTTCAACACAAGCTCCCAAAATCAAAATACAATTTGGTGCTGACTGTTACCTTGGCAATTACTTGAGCCGTCCATGGTGCTAAAACGCCAGAGCATAGATCAATAAGGACACATGCCGCCTTAGCCTTCAAAAAGAAAGAGATTGAAGCAAATAATTTCTTAATTAGTCATCTAGCCATCAAATTTCATGGAACTGCAAAACGCATAATAAAATATTAATGATGCCATAAGTTATATTCCTTTCACCCATCTCTAAGGGAAAGATGCATTTCTATTCTATGATGCTTCCCTGGGCTTTTCATTTTCACATATATATTCTATTAAAATACTTCTGTTTGTTCCACTAGCCTACTGAAGACATGATAAGACTAAAACAGATAAAGTTATATTCATGTTAACAACTTGNTGAAGCAAATAATTTCTTAATTAGTCATCTAGCCATCAAATTTCATGGAACTGCAAAACGCATAATAAAATATTAATGATGCCATAAGTTATATTCCTTTCACCCATCTCTAAGGGAAAGATGCATTTCTATTCTATGATGCTTCCCTGGGCTTTTCATTTTCACATATATATTCTATTAAAATACTTCTGTTTGTTCCACTAGCCTACTGAAGACATGATAAGACTAAAACAGATAAAGTTATATTCATGTTAACAACTTGGAATATCAACACAAATATCTGGAAATCAATACATTTGTATTCTACGATGCTTCCCTGGGGCTTTTCATTTTCACATGTATATTAAATACTTCTGTTTGTTCCACTGGCCAACTGAAGACATGATACGACTAAAACAGATATAGTTATATTCATGTTAACAACTTGGAATATCAACACAAATATCTGTAAATCATTGATTTCTTACCATTTCACACATAAAAGTGAAATTTATTTTGAAACTAACAGGTTGAAGCCTAAAGAAGTAATGTTGAGCATGAGTACATGAGACAGAGTAAAGCAAGCATATCAAAATTCAATAATAAACTAGGAATTTCTTCAATGTCAAAACCTTGCCTACCTCCGTGACCAACCTACCATAAGCATGACACTCAAATGAATAATAACACAAAACTTGGAATACCATCACAAAGATCTGATGAAACATTAATCATATTTACATAGATTTATAGTAATACAAATGAAATTTATCATTGCCCGCAATTAACCAGAAGAACCAAAAGAAGTGATATCAAGCACATCAGATAAGATAGAGTGCTAATCAAATAGGAGGCATATAGACTTTCATAATAAATTAGCGACATGTATAGTTATGAAGACTTATGTCTTCAAAAGTATCAAACACCATATATGGCTAAATTTATGCCAAATTTTCAATTTCAGCTACTTTTGCATCGTCAACAATGTCCACATAAATTACAGGCCAGGTCAGGCCAATGATGGATTATCTAGAATAATAATTATTTTATTGCACATGTACATACTTCATATAAGACAGAGATAGAAATAGATGAAGAAGAGAGGAAGAGTGCAGCAAAAAAAATATCTGCAAGTCTGCATAAATCTAAAAAAAATGACATTAAATTTTGGATCGATAGACAGCATACAAAAGTAACCTACATGAGATGGTGAAAAAGAAGATAAATAGCCAGCACAAGCATGAAGCAGAGGATGGTAGATCGATGAAGATGAAGTTGCCACAATCTGCAATTATTAGCACAATGGTTATGGCAAATATTAGTTATCATGAAACATTTGGCCAAAAATAATATTTCATATTTAATCAACTGAAATACCTGACTCAAGGCATTTTGTACAAACTGTTGTTTCCACGGAGAGAAATTGTCATCGATTTGGTAAGGACTACTGATAGTAGGGCGCAGTGCTGCAGCAGACAAAAAAAGAATGAAGTGATAGTAGTGGTCATGAAATCCTTGAACATGCATCAGATAGATAATTTGAATACCAATACTTTCCTTTTAATGATTAATTAAGCTAAAGTTTACAATTTTGATTTATAGTTTTAGATTCCTCTCCAAGCATGAAATTAGAATGTCACCCAACATTCTACATTCTTATACAAACTTCTTTATATTACTAGTCCTAGATATGAAACATTAGTCAACGCACAATTTTCAACATTGAATATAATTACAGATAAGTTGTTATACACATATCTATATGAACAGGTCTTGTTTTACACGACAAGGAGTAGAGTTATAGGTTAAAGAAAAGCATATATATATATACACGTTTTTAAACTAAAATAAAATATAGGTTCGATAAAGAAACATTTCGTTGTCTTGTATGGAGCAAAATATACCAAAAAGAAACATAACTGATCAAACAAAAATTACCCGAAGCATGTGGAAACTTGAAAATCAAGACCCTGTTGAAGTTGATAGTTTTCATTTTCCCCTGGATTATTAATTATTAAGATGTCCACCATAAAAAATTCTTCCGACTTAAATGGAATATTCAACAAAAAGGACACCACTGTTAAAATTTTCAGAAACAATTTACATAGTGAAAAACCAGTGCCTGCTAAAAGCACAGGGAAAATTGTTCAACATCCTTATATGTTATACACAGAATGATTTCCAGTATCTTTTATTAGAGAAAACATACTAGAGTACAGTAGCACAACCAATATGTTTAAGCTTTAAGTTTTACACAACTATAAATGACCTTGATACTTCTCTAGAATCTAGTGGTTCTAGCAGGATTAAATAATTCTACATAGCAAACTGATACTAGCTGTAGAACCTGGCAGCAATGCTTGTATCAGTGGTAATGCCGACCAAAAGTCAGAAGTTCTATCCGCCAGCTTGCCGCAGAGCAAAGGCTGTAACAGCAGTTGAACTTTAGTTTTTGATTGAGGTCAAGACATGACAACAGCAAAACCTAATTACTTTGTGTTAAGGACAGCAATTCGTCTTGGTATAACCAACCTGAGATGCACAAGCATAAAGAACATGCAAAATTCCTTCTTCCACCGCCCCAGAATCTAAGACACTAAGGTATATAGTATCCCAATGATCATCCAGCATTTGAAATTCCTCCCCAAACAAGTTTGAGTAGTCAATTAAGGAAACATGACCACAAGTCTCAGATGGCATTGCCTCCTCTGCAACAGAAGATGAAATTTCAGAAGCTGGATCAGATGCTTCTTGCGTTGTCATTGGCTCAATGAGCTTCAGCAAAATTCTTGATGCCTGAAACATGGGAAGCATCAGATAAGGCGAAAAAGGCTCCAAGAGATGCACTGTTTCCAGAAGTTGATCAACACCCAATCTTAATTTTTATCTAATTGTTCCTATATATATATAATACTTTCTTTTCAAAAACCAACAAGAATAAAAAAGAAGAGAAAACGAAAAATAGAAAAACCGCATCTCACCAGCCTGCACAAGTTTCCAAGGCTTGAATCTCTGTAAGCCTTTCGAAGCAATGTGAAGACTGCCTCCGGACGGAAGACCAAGTGACTAGATTTGGATAAGAACATAGATGATGTGTTGCGTGATCTTCTTGGCTGAGCATCAATAAAAGTAAAAAGTAAGATCAGTCACGAATCACGAGTCTCTTGCGCAGTACTTATTGAAGAATAGTCAAGTAAATTACTTATAAAATGTATACGATCAACATCTGGAGAACATTGAAATTATTTGAATGTCAGAAGAAATTTTTACTTTTCTTTTCATGCCTCTAGATCTAGAGACCTTGGAAATATACAGGTTTTCAGTTGAATAGAACCAAGACACAGTACATGCAATGCCATTTGTTAACAATCTCATCTAAAAAGTTTTTGTTATAAATGGCTCACGTGCATTAATTTAAATCCTTGTCTTCAACACGCTCGTGTACTGCATCCAGGTTTAATTTTAGATTAAAGATCTGACAAGCGCAAGATTTTCAAATATGGGCGGTGGTGATAATTGAACTCAGGTTTTTTGCCTGACAATCGCGTACCATGTTAACCATCTTATTTACGAGCTTAAGTTGTTTGAAAGGAGACAAGCAACATGTATCCATTTAAACCCTTATCAACACTCTCCTAAATGTCCAGACTAGGTCCAATCTTAGATCAACGGTTTGAAATGTGCACAAATTTTATAAATGGTTGACAGTGTCTTTTGCTAGACTAGGGTGCTATGTTAATCAACCCATTTAAAAGTTTAAGTTGTTAGAGTTTTCAACTCCTTTTTAATAATAGTAGGAGTAAAGATAACCAAGTTGCCATCGAGTAATGTGCTTTCCTCAAAAGTTATTGTCTTAGGTACTTAGATTCAATTATTAGCAAAGGATGCATAAAAAGAATCCATGCACAAAATAAAAGCAGTTTGGAAGAACAGGAGAAGTGCTATAGAAACTTTGCCCCTATATGCAGGGACGGACGCAGACATTTACAGTTGGAGGGCACCATCAAATTTGCAAAAAAGTAGGGAGAAATTTTACAACAAAAAATTTACATCCAAATTACGTCTAAAAAAAATAATACCCCATGTAATTTTGTATCCG
>CAIGRK010175101.1:3439-14631 GCA_903798315.1 Fraxinus greggii | reverse complement strand
CCACTAAAGTGAATTTTTTTTTTTACAGCTAATTATGAAATTTATTTCCATTATCAAAAAAAAAAATTGGCCAAAAAACTGGAGGTGGAAAAATGAATTCCCTAATTACATGGAAAAAAGGCGCGTGAATGGCAGGAGGGAAAATTTTTCCTTAGAAAATTTGTGCCATCAAACAGCACAAAAGTGGAAGTGGGAAAATATTTTCCATTTTCCATGGAAAATTTAACAAATCAAACAGAGCCTAATACTTGAAAAAACAAGTATTTCCTTTTCCTTTCTCTAACTTTACATTTGATCATCTCCACACATCTCATATTAATCACAATGCATTATAAATTGAGTGCCATGGAAGGGGGTCCGCGTACAATAAATTATTCTGGCTTGATCTTATTTAAATGTGTCATCCATGTAATGGAATCACCCTTTTGTTCTTCAACAGTGGCATCAAACCTGCAGAAAGTTACAGTTAAAACATTGGAGTTACAAGAATCAAAGAATATGAATTCATCAAATGTACATTCTCGTTTTTTCCACACATCGGAGAGGATAATTGGGGACAATTATTACAAAAGGCACACTTGATATATATGGTGAAGAGTTTCAATCACCAAAGTGAAATTCTTTACCTCTATTTGATGAATTTCAATGGCCTCATCATCACATTGTCCTCGTGATCTAAGATCTGCATATGGAAAAATAAATTAAGAATGTTCTTCCGGATATCACTAATAACAGTAGTTGGATCAAAATATCTCCATTAATAATGAAAAAATCAAGATGCTGCCATAATATAGCGAAAATAATGTAAAATGGTATTCGTAGTGTCAGGAAATAAAATTTTACTGGTGAAGATGCAAAATTAGGACAGGAAAATTACTCACATGGCAATGATAGACGTAGCCAGGCTCTGCAGTTGCATCAAACCGATATGATTCATTTGAATGAATATAAGAAAACCTGACTAGTATTCTTGTAACATATCCAGGCATCATCTTGTAAACATTTTTCCATCCCTTCTCATAGGCCGGTACCTCAATCTTCTTTCCACGTGCATACTTGCCAACATGGCACTTGATAGCATCGTTGTTCTTCAACATGCATTCTTTAAATTCATCAATGCTCAACAGTTCTGTTTGATCCAAGGCCACAAAAAGTCCGAGATGAATATGCAATGGGTGATTATCTTCTGTTAGATTGATCACATTCCAAATCTCTGTGGCCCCTACTTTTGGTGTCTCGGTCACTGGTGCTTCATATGATTTTCCATTGATGTACAAATGTGTAGGTTCATCAATCTTGCTCGTGTATTCATACATGGCAATGTACCGTGTGAGTGACACACAAGATAAATTTGGGGATGGATAATTGATCAATTTACTAGGAATTCTTGATGTGTCCAACTCATGGTGGGGTTTTATGATAAATTTCATGACTTTGCTATTGGCTTCATTGACAGGATCTCCAGAAGGGTAAGGATATGATGCATTATTAGCCAAAATATCTGAATCAGACTTCGACTTCGAAAAGTCAATGACCACGTCAGCAATTTCCGATGGAGCCAAAAGGATGTCGTTGACCATTACTGGTTTTTCGTTGTAGGCTGAGTCAGATGCGAGGTGAATAAATCCCAAACCACTGGCAAAATAGAATTTGAAAAACCTTGCATTGCTAGCATTAATAATTCTGAACCTGTATTTTCTTCGCCGCACGATCATGTGGGGCCATGCCTTCCCATTGACTATGATTGCATCACCAAAATACTCTGGTTGCCACTGTGGATGTATTGAGGGATTATTTCCTGTGGGATTCATGTAAATTGAACCATCAGTGCGAAAGCCCCTATCAAATACGACCAATGGACGATCAAATTCTTCATCATATGGCAATCTAAGTGGCGCCTCGACATCGGGATCTCGGATGATGTAGGCCCCCAACAAGCCAGCCAAAAGGTTGACTCTAGTCAACCCCATAGCATGATCATGGTACCATAGGGTCCCTGGATGCTGAAAATTGTGGTAGTAATACTTTTTCTTCGTCCAAGTGGGCCCCCGCTCTTTGAATTTGGCGGTGAACCACGAGGTCGAGAGTCCATCACTCTCAGGTTCATCAATACCTCCGTGGAGATGCACCACTGTAGGAATGCCCTTTTTGGTGGACGGTATGGCAGTTGGAATAGTTGGATCCCAGGGCAATATGTGCTTTGAGGGGAGATAATTTCTCCATGTTATATAAGTCTCGATTCCATGAAGAGCTTCAATTGTAGGACCAGGAATTGTTGCTGTATCCTTCGACAAACCAAATGCAAACACTGGAGTTGGAGGAAGATCTCTGTGAAATTTCTACAAAGCAAGAAAAAACAACAAATCTCAGAGTGACTTCAAGAAACTTAATCAAAATAGTCAATCAATTTCTACCTTTCAAATGCCAATGTTAGCCGTTCATGTTCTTCTCGTAGTTTCTGTTGCTTAATATTATGGTGAACTCTATCTAGCTTTAAATTCCTTCCAACTGCTATGTGTGCATAAAAAATAATTCAAAAATTTTAGAATTTTTTGGGACAGTGCTACCATTAGTCTATTAACTAATGATTTCAATAAATGTTCTCTGAATTTCGATGAAATATATGTGATGTAAGAAAATTAAGGTTGGTGTCCATTTGAATGATTGAACAAGTCATCAAACCACCGATAAACTAGTGATGCTGATATGTACTGCAAAGTAGAGATAATTTATGTAGAAAGTGATAGTGGATATTATCTGGAATTAAGATAACCATTGCTTTTGTGTGTTGGGAGAATCCAATGTGGAACATCAAGATTAAGTGATTAGAGTTTAATATCCCATATCGTAATTACCAATATGACCTCCTTTATTTTCATATCCTCATTGAACATAATGCGCTAATATGTCCATAAAGTTTAACTGCTAGAGATGGGGGGATTTTGTGAACTAACAATGAAACCAAACACTTTTGTCCAATTTTATCCGATGTCCCCGAAGGGACCAAACAAAAAGGTCACAAGAGATGATACAGCTCGTAAACCGGTTCTTCTTTGTGGTTACTTAGTCGTGCCAAAATACTTCTATCGTGTATGTCTCTCATGCAAATAAGGTATACCGCTTGAGAGAATTTGACATTAGAGATATGCTAGAAACTGGTTAAATAACGAAGGTCGTTTTCAGGGACAACCAAAAGGAAATTTTCATTGAGAAATCTAGTTAGGTGTAATGCATACATAGTCATTATTATAGGGAATGTACAAATACAAAACCAGTTAGGTGTAATGCATATATAGTCATTATTATAGGGAATGTACAAATATAAAAGTCGTAAAGTCAGTGTGAAAGACTCAAGAACTAAAGCAAAAGAGAGAATCCTACAAGTCTTCCAGTTCACATATTCTTAATCCTTGCACCTTCTTGTTTAGACTTCAGAGGAACCTTTATGCCTTTATGAAAAATTTAGTTATAGTTATGCCAACTTACACCTAAATAATTAACTTTTAATATTAATAATATTTTATTAATCAAATTAAACATAAGATTAAGACAAAAGTTACTTCCAAAAACGAGCATTTTTTTTTTCTTTTTTTGAAAAACAGTAACTCATCCAAATATGTTCAGAAATAAAATGTTAATTAAAAGGTAACTTTTTTATTTCAAGCTTAACCAAACATGATTTAGGGGTCCCTTGTGCCTCGTCTGCTTTGCTGGAACTATGTAAAAGCAGCTTTAACTGAAAATTAGTAATGATATTTAAGTTTCCTGCAGTTACAGAACAGCAGATGAGCTGCAAAGTAACGTTCCCTTTTATGCCACTTTGTTATACTCACACGAAAATATCAAGAAAGTTTCTTTACTAAAGTCATAGAGCCTCGATGTCGACGCATCACATCCACGGTTTGAAGAAGGTCACAAGAGTTTGGTGTGGGTTTAAAAAGTCGTGACTCATGAGAAGAATCCCGAAAAATTCTAGCGCAAAGAAATCAGTAATTGGTGGATAAATCTTGAATTCTTAACCATAAGAAAGAAGAATCAATTAGACAGAGAGAAACTTCAATTACATGAACACTGTAGAGTCTGTAAAATGAAAATTGCAATAAAAGGGCATGCACCATTATTTTAATCAATAAAAAAGAAAAGATACGACACGAAATTTGCTTTGGAATTGACAATAAAAATTCATTGAAATTGGATTTAGAATTCATACCCATTTCTTGTGAAACATTCCAATCTGGAGAGACTTGGGAACTGGAAAACCATTTACAGTATGGTAGCCTTTGATTTTAGGCATGTCTGGGAGTTCATCAACAAACATTTCCAACTGGGATGGATTTATTAACCTATCTCCTGCCCATGCAAAAACCACTAGTCCCGACAAAGCAAAATAAATTATCTGTAACACAGAAATTCGTTCCGTACACACCATTTTTTGGCAGAAAATGAAGAACTTTTGAGGAAGAAAGAAGTGGGTAAAATGAAGAATATAGAAACGCTTCACATAAGAGAGAGAGAGAGAGAGAGAGAGAGAGAGAGAGAGATGGGGTTCTTTAAATCAACAAGCGAAAATTTTATAGATTGAGAAAATGAAAATCACGGGAAAATGAAAGGAGAGCAAAAGCTTTTGACTGAGTGGCAGTGGGCTTCGATGTCTCCGAAAAAGTTAAAAACAAGAAAAGCTATACAATTCCGGGGCGTGCATGAGACTTTTAGCTATAGTTTAATCACATATTTGTCCATTTCTTCATCTTTTCCATCAATACAATTAATGGAATCGGCTAACCTGATGTCTAAAGAGGAGCTAACCACTCAATTCTTCCGGCTAGTGAGTGGTCTATATTCAATTCTAGTTATTTTTTGTTACTTGACTTCAAGGACAAAGCAAGTCAAATTTGTTACACTTACATAGTGTTAGTGTTGGATAAATTGAATTCAAGAAATTGCACTTCTTAAAAGGAGAGAAATAATGGGTGGCATTTGGCCAGCAAATCTCAACGAGGGCAGATACAATACATCTAACAGGAATTGCTTTATTCCCCCAACCACCCCTTTCCACTACTCAAATTCTGTAATTAGAGAACCATAAATAAATTTCACTACTAATGCATGCATCTTTTCATTTAGAACGAGTAGAAAATAAGAATCCAAATGTTCAATGTCTTATTCATAAATTACCAAGAAATCGAAGAAAAATTAAAGAGGAAGTTCTTTCACATAATTTTAATACAGAACATATCTACAATATTAATTCCAGAATTTAAAAATATATTCTCATCATGCAATACAACATGTAAGTAAACTAGTATCATGCATGAATAGAGCACAATAAAATAATCAAGAAGTCTGTCTTAAGAATGTTAGATAAATTAGTGCATAAATTATATTCTGTTAATTAAAAGCTCGTACATACAAATACTAAAGTAACGACTTATCGAATCATAATATGTGCATAATGATGAGCAAATCACAACTTACTCAAATATAGAAAATGCATAATCCAAAGTGAAATTACAAGGTTCGATCCAAACTACACTTAGAGGGGGATGAATAAGTGATTATACGGAATTAAAAATTAATAATTAAGTAACAATAAGTCACTTTTAATTATTTTTAGATGATTAATCAAACAGTCCAATTTTTTTATGTTGAATTACCGCAGTTATATGAAAAAAGTAAAAACACACAGAATGATTATGGAGAAACCCTAACTGGATAAAAATTTCGAGCACTTTACCAGACAACAATCCACTATAAATGAATCATGAACCTACAGTCAGTCAGACGCGACTACTATTAGTACTTTCTGACCTCCTGACTGCAATTTCCACAGCCTTCATGGATTGCGTGTTCCCGCACCAACTCCCAACTGCAGTTTCAAAGTCATCCTTGATTGCGTGCTCCTGCACCAACTCCCGACTTTATGAATTTGTCTATCTCCTATGGATCAATAAAGAACTCCACGTTCTCCAACAACTAGAACTCCAGTCACCATCTATTGATCTTCAGAACTCAGACAAATGTGTAGGAAGTAGCAGTTTGGTATTTGAATTAAGTTGGTTGGATGTTTTCAATGTCAAGAACAAATCAAAACAACAAATGTCGAAAGCTATGGATGAATTTGATGAAGTAGATAAGAAGCAGTAAGTTTTCTCTCAATGTTCAACCTTGAAAAAATCGCTCAGAGGCGTGCTAGTTTTTATGCTCTAGGTTTAGGAATAAATGGGTCGGATAAAAAATCTTAAAAATGCAAATTAAAAATTTTCGGATAACCCTGTCGCTCGAGCGAAACCTGAGTGACAGGCGAGCGACGGTGTATCGCTCTATCGAAGGCAAGGTGATAGGCTAGTGACAATGTTTCTGTTTATGCCGCTTGAGCAAAGTCACGACAACAGTCAAGCGAAATTACGGCGCTGTTTTTTCCTTTGTCCTATATTCTTGAAGCCTAGACCTAATACAACTCAATTAGCAGTATTTGCATGTTACTTCTTGATTTTTACAACTCATTAAATCTAGTTCTTTTTGTTAACAGATTTGTCAATTACATTAAAAACCTAACATGAAGAAAATAAAATGAAGCGAGGTATGCGAATGCAAATCTCCTTAAGATGGATTTCTCCCCTACACTGGTGGTAACGGAATCAAATGGACGTCCGTCTCCCAAGATACAACGTTTTTTTTTTCCAAAATCAATATAGCACGCTTGAATGTACTCTTCTAGAATGGAAGATATCAAACAGTAAACATCGAACACGAAACTCAAAATAATATGAAAATTATTTTGACAGAATTTAGAAAAGAAATAATTAGAATTGATTTGGAGTAGAAAAAATGGAACTAAAAGTCTCTATTGATAGATTTGTATGTGTCTATTCGAATGGTCACGTCTTATGGTCAAATTAATTCCTATCATTAAATGACACCATATCAACATTGATGGTTTAGACCAGAGAAGAAAGAATTATAAATCAATTATTAGGAATTGATTTAGAGTGGGAAAAAATGGAACTAAATGTTTCTATTTATAGATTTGTATGCGTCTCTTTGAAGGATCATATCTTATGGTCAAATTAATTCCAACCATTAGATGATGCCATTTCAAAATTGATGGTTTAGATCACATCTTATCAAAAGGTACACCCATTCGAAGCAACTCTTTGATATGCATCATTTGCATTTGAAGAGTCGTGCTCAATAAACGCACATATTGGAAACTTATTCCAATTAACTATAAATAATACTTATTATTTCAAAAGTCAACTGAGTTGCAAAAAATGTAATGCTATGTAAATCGGTGTTTAGTACAAGTTTAGGTTGCAGCACTCCTAAGGTTTAGATTTACGCTAAACACCTACCCCATACAAGTTTAAGTTCGATGTACCCATTCCACCCCATCTCGGAGTAACGACCCTTGTCCCGTCCCAGTTCCATGCACCTGATTAAGCGAGCAATGGGACGAGGTCTCAAGGATATCGAGTAAAATGAGTTTTTTTGTCATCCCTAGATCAAAGACATCGTGTCATTGCCGCTAGGTATGAGATGGGGACCTCGGCGGATACAATGAGGAAAATTGAAGTAAGATAGTCAAAATTCTAAATAAGGCGGAGTTACGATCGAATGTGGGGAAATTACTACAATGGATATGGGTGATACAACGGTGAGTTTTGCTTTGAACAACAGCCAAGTAGAATGAGCTGCTTTATGGTGAAAGTGCAAAGGTCGGGGAATACTTGCAGGATTTTGGCTCTGCAACATGTTATATGCAATGAAACTCCTAATATATTTTTCTTATCCAAAACAGAATAATATTAAGAGCATTTCTAAGATGTTCTCTATTTATAAAGACCATCTCATGCGTAATAGAAATTATCTTTAAATTTAGAAAATAAAATTGTTTATACATTCCAACAATAATCTCTATTTTAGTTTTTCATTTTTTCTTTCAAGAAACATTATTGTTTTTCCTCATCTTTTATTTAATATTTTTTTATGGCAACGAACAATCAATTCAATCGTGGTTTGAATAATGTAAGAAATGAAGTATTGAAATATATAACTTATTAAATACAGTCACTATAAAGTAAGAATAGAATATGAGTTTGTCTCCTCATTTATTTTAAAAGATAAAATAAAATCGCTTAGAACTTAATTTTAAGCATTAAAAATAAATAACTTCTCATATTTCGAGTCTCTTAAAGATACTCTAAATACCATATTGGATAATATGACAATTTTGTTCTAGATTGCATTGGACTTAACAAATATCTAATATTATCATTTCAAAAAATATCGTCTCACCAACGAAAATTTACCACCGGTTTATCCTTTGGCAAAGATGATAGCCTTTTAGGCGATTGCCTTTCACCAACAAAAATTTCACGTCTAAAATTGTTGGCTCATACGTGCATCATTCACCTACAAACTTTCAATGGGTGATATAAATTGATTTTAAAATTTAGAAAGGAAAAAAAGAAACGTGAATTTAGGTATTACCCCATCCTTTTAACTATTGATTTTTTATGGGTAATCATATACTTTTAGCTACGAATTTTCCTTGTATAATGACAAACGCTTTTACATTCGAAAAAACTGTTGTAAAGATTACCAACGGATTTTTTGTCAAAAATTTTCAGACAACAGTAATCATTAGCAACAGATTTCGTGGCTTCAGCAACAAAAAAAGTCTTTCCTGAAGCTACAATATTTTGTATTGCATTGTGGCTGGACAATTGGTTTTCGCTCGTGCTCAAAAGGACATTGATTCAATTGTATGGATGCATCTGTATGGCTATTTATGGGGTTATATGATAATCCTCAAGCGACTTAAAATTTCAATCGAGAAAAAGAAAATTCCAATTAGCTTATTTGTAAATGTATTTTGTCGATTCTTCTACTTTATTATTTCGCATTATTAACATTTGCGACTCACTACTAAAATTGTAGATAGTTCGATTTTAATTTGTTTGTAAAGGGCAAAATCTTTGTATTTTGATGTTACATGTTGGCAAAAAATTCCTTAAAAATGAGGTAGATACATAAGAAACGTGTCGCCTGTTCTTAACGACCAAAACGATTCCCTTTTTATCTTCAAATTCGTTAATTGGGACACTTGACGGATTAATATGAGATGCCTTGTGCCTTTGTTAGCATTTCTTTTACTTTTGGCAGGGAATTTTGTCATATAACCACAAATTTGGATAAAGGATTCGTGTGATTTCGACACTCGTTTCTTTTTTGAAATTTTGGTTCACATATCCCCAATGGGTCAAATCTCTCACATCATTCTTTTGATTCTTCACTATTATTCTTTTGTATTTCTCACCCTTAACTTCTTCTTTTTCTTTTTTGGCCAATTTAACAAATTTTGGAACCGATAGGTTTATGCAATTGTGTTGGAAAAATATTAGTGAGTGTTTGGTGGGGATTAAAATTAGATTTTTAATAGATTGTGATACAAATTTTTTAAATGTATGATTGAAAAGCTGTGTGACCCATGAAAAATGTGGTTAATATTGATTGTTTAACTTTGACTTGAATTAAAATCTGATTTTAATATGAAAGTAAATAATGGGGATCGTTGAATGGTAAGATTATTAGTTAAACGATCGTCGTTTGAGTTGTCATAAAAAAAATCGTGCAACGCATATATAAGGATTTGTAATCTTAATTAAATTAACTCTCCTAGTGAACTCGAGAATGACGTTTCTCAAGTCTCTAGATATGCATTACTCAAAGATTTATCAAGAATAGAGCGTTGAAAATTCCGCCCTACGAACTTTCGAGACGTCGAATTTTTCCACTTTTTCTTTTTGCCTTCCATTAGCCTATTTTGTCCATAGTTCTTCAACATATAAAGAACTGGTTAAAGATTGTGATGGGATTGTTGGTAGGACTATCCTTGTTTGAATTGAACTTTTCTAAATTACCAAATTAAAACATAGGTAATGTGATATGTTAAACGGATAAAATAATAAATAAGTATATTAAATTTATTTCTCTATAGTCATGTCTAGTTGTGTTCAGTTCAAAAATATATCGTGAAAAAACTTAATCGAACACTCGTATTCTTGTACCTCAATCAACAAAGAGTTGATTACAATTTTAACACAATAATGTATTGCTCAAGAACTGCTTAGATCGTTGCAAATGTGTCTTCAGGGTCACGATCAACTTCACAAACTTGAGCTTCAAAACTTCTCTTCCTTAGAAGGAAAATTACAATTGTCTTACCAGGGAATGGACTGTGTTTTCAAATTTTATTCGATGCGGGAGAATAAGTACTGAAAACTGAAAGTGGAGCATCTTTAGTGGATTATTTCGTCATTGTTAAGCACTTGCACTAAATATTGTAATGGTTCCACTAATCAATAATTATTACTAACCTTGATTATATCTTGTCATTATCATCCNGAATGGACTGTGTTTTCAAATTTTATTCGATGCGGGAGAATAAGTACTGAAAACTGAAAGTGGAGCATCTTTAGTGGATTATTTCGTCATTGTTAAGCACTTGCACTAAATATTGTAATGGTTCCACTAATCAATAATTATTACTAACCTTGATTATATCTTGTCATTATCATCCTCCACATTGGTATAGATATATGTGTTTTTTTTCAAAAGAAAATATATTTGTTTAGAGATAAATGCAACCCGAAGTTTGGCATGTCATGTCAATTAGACGTAATTAGATTATTTAATGTTTTAAATATTTTGTATTATGTTGTACTAAGTGGATGACGTGTGAGTTCGAGCCTCCTATGGAAGGAGAGGTGAAATTAAATGATGCCCTTAGAAAAATAAATATTTTTTTTATATGTTGTTGAGTCTACCTTATAAAACATGTCCACGGAATAATATGCAGAATATATAGAATTTATAGGATTATAAAGTTTGCATTATTGCTTTACTTTGAGGAACGGTCGAAGAGCAATGTGACTTTGCCCGAATCTTACAAAAGATGGTCTCAAAACACTTAGAAGAATCCTAATCTTACAGCCAATAATCAAAGACTATGCCCCAGTTTTGGTGCACATTTTGAGGTCAAGAATGCATTTTTTTTTTATGTGATGGATAGGTTATTGATGTGATGAAAAATATTATTTTATTGAAGAATGTGTGGTTGAAATGAGTAGAAGAATGAGAATGTGGCTCAAACATGGGTTTAATTAGATTTTTGCTATGAAAATTAATGA
>CAIGRK010174929.1:0-13988 GCA_903798315.1 Fraxinus greggii | reverse complement strand
GTCTATGAAGTCAAGAAGATATGCCAATTCTATGTATGGTTAGATGCATACCATGGACTGACTATTCATGCACGTTACCACGCGTTTATATTTTTCTTTTGTTTTGAAACTTCAACTCAGGATATGTGGCTAGTCAACTAAATTCTATGGGAGATGAATTTTAAAGAAATAAAGTTAGAATATATATTTTTTGTTTTCATATGATGTGTTCACAGAAGATATTTTGTACTGATTTCGTGTGGCGGTAATGATGATAACAATTGGCTCGATTTAGCTATTTTTGATATTAAATGCTATCAATAATTATCTACGATGACCAACAAGATGAACGTTACTCAATAAGCACTCAACGTAAAGCATCCCATATAAGATCGTTTGACACTGCAAGGCCATCTACTTGCTTGTTAGGTCGTCTACCACTACAAGACTCTCTACTTGCATGCTAGGCCGTCTACTACTGTGAAACCCTCTACGTTCATATTGAGCCGTCAACCACAATGAGGCCCTCTACGTTCACGTTGGGCCGTTGACCATGATGAGGCCCTCTACGTCCACATTTGACCATCGACCACAATCAGACTTTCTACATTCATAGTAAGCCATCTACCATTATGAGGCTGTCAACCACTACAAGGCCAACAGAACACATAACCATAAAATCATTCTTAACTTGGACGGGAACCGTTCAACGGTTATCGTAGATACAAGGACGGGAACCGTTCAACGGTTATCGTGGATACAACCAATCATTGGATAAGTCGAGATCCTCCACTCAGAACGTGGGGAATGGTGAGAGATGCTACGAGGAACACGTAGCAGAATGACCATCCAATAGTTATATGTCTTCAATTACCTATAAATACTCTTAAGGTAAGACAAGTATGGGTCTTGAAATTTTGGCTATTTCAACACACATTCTATTTTTTCTTCCTAAATCTACGTTTTTAAAATCTCTTACTAATTCTCACGCTGGAAGTAGAACGGGGGAGAAAACCCCAACCTCATTTTGTAGGTAACATTTGTTCATCGAAATAGAAGAAACGCTTTGCGTCGCCGAAGGGTCATAACTATTTCATTGGCGCTGTTTGTGGAAAACCACTGAACAGAAAAGTTATGTCAAGAAGACGAAGTATGAGTGA
This sequence comes from Fraxinus greggii, assembly GCA_903798315.1. NCBI lineage: Eukaryota > Viridiplantae > Streptophyta > Magnoliopsida > Lamiales > Oleaceae > Fraxinus > Fraxinus greggii. Next base: position 12,849 of record CAIGRK010174929.1, on the reverse strand, counting down.
TATATGCTTGGTTGGGAACACAGCGCAGATGGAGTCAAAGTTGTTGCAAAGGGTCACGATCCTCTGTCGTCACAGTATGTGACGCAGAGCCAATTCAGTATTCTGGAGACTTAGTTGGCAGCTATAATGAACTCCCTGCAAAATCAATCACAGAGAGTCACAGTCTCACCACAGAACCCATCGGAGGTTATGTACGAGCAATCGCCTCAAGTAGTACAAACAGTTGTCGCACCTGTTGTTTAGCCAGCAACAGGAGACTTGAGGGCCCCTGAGGTCACAGTTTCGTTGTTTCCATATCCCATGATAGACTTGGAATGAAAGATGGAGGAAATGATGACCCGAAGATAGACGATGCATTATCCAAGAGGAAGGATAGACGTAGACAAATGGTTTTGGAAGAAGACCCATTTGCATTTGAGATTATAGCAGTCCATCTACCGAAGGGCTTCAAATAGCCTATGATAGAGGCATNTGTTTAGCCAGCAACAGGAGACTTGAGGGCCCCTGAGGTCACAGTTTCGTTGTTTCCATATCCCATGATAGACTTGGAATGAAAGATGGAGGAAATGATGACCCGAAGATAGACGATGCATTATCCAAGAGGAAGGATAGACGTAGACAAATGGTTTTGGAAGAAGACCCATTTGCATTTGAGATTATAGCAGTCCATCTACCGAAGGGCTTCAAATAGCCTATGATAGAGGCATGCGATAGAGTCACGTATCAGCTTGACCATGTGCAGGCCTTCGTTGATTTGATGAGACTCTGCGCAACCCCGGATGCAGTAATGTGTCAGTCTTTTCCCTCGACACTAAAGACAGGCCATCTACTAGGTAGCAACTTTGGTAGCCCTATCTATCAAGACATTTGATGAGCTCTCTTGGAGTTTTGTGGCTTACTTCCTAAGTAGAAAGAGGAAGAGGAACACATCCATTGGAATGATGCAAGTGGTACAAGAGAAAGATATGTTTTTGCAGGAGTACGGTAAAGTTTAGCCGCGCGACACTTGGTATAAAAGACCTTCAAAGGTTTGCAGTGGTAACCACCTTGATAAATGGGACACGGAATAGGAATCGATGCATGACTTACTCAAGAAGAGGCAAAGAAGGTTACAAAAAATCTCAGAGAAGGATGCGAGCCAGAAAGCCATAAGCGAAAGTCAAGTTATGAGAGAAAACCCATTGACAAAAACAAGTCAAAAAATGAGCATATGAACAAGGGGTACACTCAAGATCCATTCATCAAGTAAAGACGAGAGGAGGTCAAGGCGCGCAAAGTTGTTGATGGAAATACGAGACATGAAGGAACTTAAATGACCTAAGCCGATGTTTATGCCTTCCAATAAAAGAAATCAAAGTGAGTATTGTAATTTCCATAAGGATTGAGGACATGATACTGAATTTGCATGTAGCTGAAGCAGGAGATTGAGCATATTCTAAGACGGGGGCTCTTAACTAAATACATGAAAAACGACAGAGGCAAGCAAAAAGTTGAGGGTAGTCCCCATTCAGAGTCGGAGCGATAAACATGATTGTTGGTGGGATAGCGGCAGGCATAGACTCAAATTCGGCTAGAAAGAGCTATACGTGCTCCATTGGGGTCTGCTCTATCCAAAAGAAAGCAAGATTCAATCAGAGTATCACTTTTGATGAGGAGAACTTGATTGGCGTAGCAAGTCCCCATTATGATGTCCTAATAGTGGTAGGCAACATAGCAGATTTTGATGTTAATAGGGTGCTGGTCGACTGAAGAAGTACAACGAATGTTCTCACTTAAGATGCTTTTTGGGTTTGAAGATCTCTCCTGAGAAATTGAAATCGTTGATCACCCTCTACAAGGCTTTGGAGGGGCAACTGTGATACCAGAGGGAACTGTGGAGCTTCAAGTCACACTATGCACTTATCCGAAGACTGTGATTACCATGATAAGTTTCTTAGTTTTCAAAAGCCTTATTAGCGCAAAACGTCCCTACGTTTGATCTTTATTGTGCAAAATGTCCATACGTTTAAAATTTTTGCATTTTCACCCCTATTTTCATGTTTCTTTATGGAAAGTCATCCTTTTAATTGTTTTTTTTTATCCAATTTCTCAATTGAAAATTTGTTAAACGACAAATATACCCTCCTATTTAAAGAAATGAAAAGGAAAATAAAGAACAAATTGCAATCATATTCCCAATTTTTTCAAAAAGGTACAAATAAACTCCAAACATATTAAATTAAAAAATCAAAATAGGAAAAAAAATTCATCTTCTTCTTTTTCCCTTTCCCACCCACATCCCAGCCCCTTACGTTGGCCAGAAAATGAAATCAAAAAATAGAATCTCCATTGGCACGAATATCAAGAGAGCCACCGGCCGCCATCAAACCTTCAACCACCACCAACGTTGCCACAATTTTCTTCTCCAAAATTCCTCCCATTTTTCTTCAACAAACAAGAAAAATGAATCCAATGTGTTTGAATTTTTACAGCTTATTATTTCCTTTCTCTCTTGTTGTCGCAAGCTGTTGTGCCTCCACAACGTCCTCCTCGAAGTGCCCAAAAGCTGATTTTAAGCTTGATTTTCTCATCCTCTCCAAAAGCTTCACAAGGATTTCGATAAACGAAGTAGGAGATTGAGCGTTTCCATTTTTGCTATTTGTGTTCTCCACAACTCGAACCTCCGTTGCAACACATATTCTCCACGAGCGAGAAACCCCATCTTCATATCGATTATCACATAAATATTCACCACATTTCTTCTTCTTGTTACCTTTTCTTCTAGTTAAAACATCATTATTCTCACTGTAACAGTAAAACTTGTTGCTGTTCTCACAATGCAAGTAGAGATTATTTACACTAGCCACCAATGTTTGAATATTTGCCATGTAATTTCAAATTAGCTTTGTTTAAGCAATTTTGGGACAAAAGTGGGGAAAATTAGCATTTTGATTGATTTTTCGTTTGGATTTTTTTATATGGATTTGTCTTTAGATTTCATTTTGTTTTGTTTTACACATTCAGTATGTGAACGCAACAGTTTGCTTCCTTCGTTTATTGCTTCTTGTTGAAAAAGGAAAAATATAAAAGAAAAGGAAGGTTCAATATAGTGACTTATATTTGGGATTTATTTGTACATTTTTTAAAAAATTGGGAGTATGATTGCAATTTGTTCTTTATTTTCTTTTTGTTTTATTTAAATAGGAGGGTATATTTGTCATTTAACAATTTTTAATTGAGAAATTGGATAAAAAACAATGAAAATGATGTTTTCCACTATGAAACGTGAAAATAGGGGTGAAAATTTAAAAATTTTAAATGTAGGGACGTTTTGTGCTAATAAGCCTTTTCAAAACCCCCATGGCCTACAACGCCATCTATGGTCAACCATTGCTAAACATCGATGGTACCGTTCCCTCAACTTATCATCAAGTCATGAAGTTCCTGACTAGTAGAGGGGTTAGGTGTGTAAGGAGGGATCAACACGTTGACAATATACAAGCGAAAGGTTCACCACCAGTTATGATGCTAGATATAGAGGCTCCAAGAGGGAGAATTGAACCGCTCGATATGACTAGAAATAGTTTGGTATCAGAGGGACGCGATTATAGTATTTGAGCAGATTTGAAATCCGACAAAAAAGAATAATTAGTAAAATGTCTTGCTAGTAACTTGGACGTTTTCCTATGGAGTCTAGGCGATATCTCAGAGATTTGCCCAACAGTCACCCAACATCATCTCAGAGTTCTACCGGAGCTAAGCTAGCGAAGCAGAAGAAAAGAAACTTTACCCCGAAAAGGCAAACCGCGATGAAAGTGAAGGTTGAGAAACTATTGCAAGCGGGTTTCATTGGGGAAGTGCAATACCTCGAGTGGTTGGCAAACATCGTGCTTGTAAAGAAATCAAATGGGAAATGGCGTATGTGTGTAGATTACACCAGGTAGTACAAGACGTGTCCAACAGACTCATACCCGCTTCCCCAGATAGATCACATAATGGACGCCACATTGGGTCATAAAAGACTCAGTTTTCTAGACGTATTTTTCAGGTATCACCTAATTTCTATGGCCGAGTCTGATCAAGAGAAGACATCCTTCATCACTAACTTCGGGACGTATTGCTACATGGCCATGCCGTTCGATCTTAAAAATGCCAGGGCAACTTATCAGATGATGGTGAATAGATTCTTTCAGGAATTGATTGGTTATGTTATAGAGGACTATGTCGATGACATGGTGGTAAAAAGTGCCAAGGCTAACAACCACATAGCTTGCTTGCAAAAAGTGTGACGTCACCCTATAGAATAGGTTGAACTTTAACCCAGAGAAATGTGTTTTCGGTACCTCCGGCGGGAAGTTTCCAGGTTTCATGGTCACGTAGAGGGGTATTGAAGTAAACCCAAATAAGATTTAGGCGCTTCTAAAGATGAAAAGCCCTACCAGTAAGAAGGATGTCCAAAAGTTGACGAGATGGATAGTAGCACTAAATCACTTCATGAGTCGAGCAGCAGAGAATGTTACCATTTCGTCAAGGCCATATGGGGCTCAACCAATTTTGAGTGGACCCGGGAATGCAAGGAGTCACTTGAGTCCTTGAATTAGTCACTACAACCACAAATTTTGACTAGTCCGTGCCCTAGGGATGTGTTATGTCTCTACTTGGCAGTTTTACCATAGGCAGTCAGTTGTGAAGAAATTCTCAAGGGCACAAAAGCCAGTCTACTATGTAAGCTAAGTGTTAAAAGGCTTACAGATAAGACATAGCCTGGTCGAGCAACTGGTGTTTGCGTTGATCATTGAGGTCAAAAATTGAGGTCAAACTTCCAATCTCACATGGTTTAGGTAATGACTCATCAACCTATTAAGCAGATTTCACATCGACCAGAAACTTCTAATAGATTGTTGAAATGGATTATCAAGTTAAGTGAGTTTGACATTGAATTTAAGCCAAGAACAGCTATTAAAGCACAAGCTCTAGCAGACATTATCACCGAGCTTACCACCCTGCCTGAGCAGCCAGCAGGACAGAAGGTGGATTGGAAAATTATTGTAGATGAGTCCTCAAATAGTAAAAGATTCGGAGTAGGAATCATAATGATAGGGCCAGACTTCGAAGAGTTGGAATACTCATTATGCTTCGAATTCCCAGCTACAAATAATGATGTCAAGTATGAAGCAGTAATCATGGGCCTTGGCTTAAAAGCCAGACTGGGGCTAGACTAGGGGTGTCGTTGGTTGAGATTTGCAGCGATTCTCAGTTGATAGTTGGGCAGGTGACAGTGGAATTTGAAGCAAGGGACATAAAGATGGCAGTGTACCTGATATAAAAGACTCGCAAAGAGGATTTACAAATTTCAAGATAATGTCCCTCGGAAAGATAATGAGCTAGCAGACGCATTAGCCAAGCTTGCATCTGTCAACTTGAAGAATTTAGCTCGCACAGCAAACGTACAAGTCTTGTGGCAGCCTAGTGTCCAACACATGATTGACATTGTAAACATAGAGTATGAAAAAAGTTGGATAGACTCGTTGGTTGAATATCTTAAAGAAGACAAAGTGTCGAAAAATGGTCTTGAGGAGAGGAAGTTGCGGGTTTGAGTAGCTTCATTCACCATCATCGATGGACAACACTAGAAAAGAGGTTTCACCATGTCATATTTGAAGTGTTTATGACTGATAGAGGCATGAGAGGTGCTATTTGAAGTGCATGCCAGAATTTGGGGCAACCATCAAAGGGCAACTGTCCTTGTGTTCAAAGATCTACGATAGGGATACTACTGGCCCACCATGAAAAGAGATGCTAAGGTATTGGTGAGAAAATGTGATATATGTCAACGCCATGAAATCTTCATTCATGTTCTAGCCGAGCAACAGACATATATTTGGGGTATGTCCTTTCTTTCAATTAGGGCATGGATATATTAAGGTCATTGCCCGTGGCCAAGGGACAAAGAAAGTTCTTACTAGTTGCCTCCACTACTTTACAAAATGGGTGGAGACAGAACTATTAACCACCATCACGATCGCTAAGTTGCAACGCTTTGCATTTTAGTATGTTATATGCAATTTTGGCATACCTAGAGTAATAATCACAGATAATTGTAGGCAATTTGACATTTACAGTTTTATAGCTTTCTGCGCAAGTTATCACATCGACCATAGACAAACTTCAATTGCCCACCCTAAGTTGAATAGGGCAAGATGAAGTGATGAATTGGACCATGTTGTGGGATCTGAAGACAATGTTGGAGAAAGAGAAAGGGCTCTGGGCAAACGTATTGTCCAATGTGCTACGGGCATACCATACATCCCCACGAGAACCGACTAGTGAAAATCTTTCAAATTGTCTTTCGGGATGAAAACAATTGTTCATGTCAAAATCCTAAGTGAGACTAGGAAAATGAAAGTCAAGCAGCTCAACATTGTAGCAACCAGCGCAGAACTCGACCTGCTCGGGGGGGTGAGAGGTAGGGCAACCATAAAGATGGCGGCTTACAAGTGAAAGGCCGCTAAATATTTCAATCGAAAGGTAAGACCAAGAGTTTTTCAGCCAAGAGATCCGTACTTAGGGATGTAGCAGCAGCGAGGTACCCTCCACCTAAGCTAGGGCCAAATTGGGAAGGACCATATGATGTAATTCGCAGCCTTGGAAAAGGAGCCTATAGTTTGAAAGACATGAATGGAAAACCACTAGGTAGGATATGGAATTCCAAGCATTTAAAAAAAATACTATCAATAGGCTGCTTAGCAGAAACATAAGTCATGTTACTTGCACATACAGTAGATAGGTTACGTTATCAATTTCCCGAATGTAATGTATGCTATGGGCATGCCCTATTATAATTATAAATGTTATTCAATGAAATGCCTAGATGCCGTCAAATGACGAGGGCACTAAGGAAGGGCAAGCCTAGCTGGGACGTCCTGATGCCCTCCTGAGCTCACGAATCGAGGCAATTTATGGTCCTAGTGTAAATTTAAAACCAAAAATTGGTTAAGACCCTAAACCCCTAGACCCTGATATTTACATTCGACACAGATCAATGGGCTTGGCGGGAGTAACAAAACCAATAAATTGGTTATCAATTCGACAGTGTTCTATGGCCCTAGTGGAGAGAGCATTCAAAACAAAAAAATTGGTTAAGTCCCTAACCCCCTAGACCCATTCTCTGCATTCGACACAGCTCAAGGGCCTAAGTGTAGAGTAACAAAACTAATAAATTGGTTATGAGCTCGACAACTCTCTACGGTCCAATAAATTAGTTATCAGCTTGACGATACTGTACGATCATAGTAGAGAACTTTCAAAACCAAAAAGTGGCTAAGGCCCTAAGCCACTAAACCCCATGCTATACAATTTAACATAGCTGAAGGGGTTCCACAATCCGAAATAGAATCCTGAGCTTGCAGTCGGCACATACATATGGACCGCATAACAAACCCATACATGTCGGTCTTATAACGATTGACGGTCGATAGTTGGCCGTTATATAGCCAGGCACACTTTCTTTGGTTATCGTACGCAATCAAACAAGAAAGGTTGTGCAAGAATAGGCAACTTAGCTTTTACAAATTAGTAAGCAACGTCTATACGACAAGATAGATGGAGAAAAAACTAAATGACAATAATGAGAAAGCATCCATACTCAAAATAAAGTGTGATTTTCTGTACACATCTCGGAGTAGTAGAAACAACGACAATCAAATGACAAGAATGAATAACAATAAGAAGTGCTAGAAGATCAGCAACGAGAGACTATATCAACCTGAGTGGGAAGTCTCTTCACTTCCGCCTCACGATATGTACCCGAATGTCTTAGATTGAGGGGCTTCGCTCTCTCCCTCTACATTGTGCTAGAAACCTATCGAAATTCGAGGGATCGATAGACGAGTGTTCAGTAGATATCCAATTCTTGGCCTATTTGATGGATGTTGCCATCATCTTCTCCACATATGAATGCAAGGCCTTGGCATAATCTGATGATGCTTTATAATACTCCATGGACGCCTCCAGATCTTTAGCATATTCCGCTGAAGCTTTATATTGGTCCATTGCCTCATCGGGAGCTCGGACTAAAACATATCGTAGGTTATCGATTTCCGTCTCTTGCTCGCGAGCTCGAGCCTCTAAAGTTCCTTCTTCTTTTCACTACGAGAGCTTTTAGCTCCGATGTTTTACGGCCACTCAACTCAACAAGCCCAGTCTGTAAGGCCACAACCTAATAGGTGAAAAGACAAAATGATAAACAACTATCAGACATACTTGAGAGAATATGCATAAACAAAAGGAGGAAGCCAAAACCCTTTCTACATCGTTAGTACTTCGTTCGACTATCAACCTTCATGAGCGACCATAACCAAAGACTTGAGTATCCTCATCTCGGGATAGCCCCAAGTGAGGGGGGAAACCAAAAGTTTGGAATAGGGGAGCCCTCATACTTGAATCGACGCAACTCGAGCTGCCTCCTCTATGCTTCAGTGATATGATAAATTCGATAGGCTCATCCAAGGGTTACGATGTCCATTCGGTTACACGACATCTTGATCCCCCCTTCAATGATTTTCTTTCTTTTTAATGGAACAGAAGTTAAGTCCTCATCACTCTCATGCCAGTGCTCAGGCATGGAATCCATGGTCTCCTCCAGGTCGATTTCGATGTCTACATATGCAAGGTAAAATCCATCAAGCTCAAAGAACAACAAACGAAGGTGCACAAAAGTATGAAATCAAAAGAATAATATGCAAGAACCTACCATTAGCAAGGATAAATCCCTCATCGCTCTCCGGCATGGGCAATGTCTTCAACACCTTATCCAAATCAAAGTCCATGTTTGAATGCACACAATTGATTCCATTAGGACAGAAAAATAGCAATTAAAAATTATATACACATGTAAAAGTACGGGCAGGGTAAGAGAACCTACTAGTAGATCTACTGATCCCCACTATCAACATATTCCTCAGTCAAAACTGACCTTAAGTTGGGTGCAAGAGGTGTATCGATCACTTGTTGAATTTGTGCTCTTGAAAGATTGAGTAATCTCAACCTAACTATTGAAGAGACGAATTTGAGGATGCCTACAATTAGTGTTGAAGGAGAAATGACCCTCGGAAGGTCGAACAAAGAAGAATCGAGACTTCTACATGGCACTGGAGTTCCTAAATTTAAGAAAGTGCAAAGGGACTATAGAAATGAAGAAGACAAATGCATTATACTCAGCTAGTTTGTGCATCTTAAAGAAGCATCTAAAAAGGTCTATTGAGAGGGGGATTTCTTGCTAAGGCAAATGTATAAAAAGTAAAACACCTTCCTCCATGTGTTAGGGTTTATTTGATTAGAAGTGAGGTAGAATTCATTGAAAATTGAGCTGAATAAGGGATGGATGGGGAATCAAAAAATCTCGCAGGGGTCAGACCCGAGAAGTCTCTCTTTTGGGCTAGGGGCTCTATGAACATAATCGTCAAAAAGATTGAATTTGCTAATTGATTTTTCCAATTTGAGTGGGGAATTATATATGCTATAACATTTCGGAATCTCAAGAACAACCACCTTACTCGCCAAATACCATCCAATTTCTAAATTTCGATCTAAATACTTAGTTGAGCCAATATGTTTTTAGAGAGAACTTGGTTGAAACAACCACATCAATCGGCGATGCCCGAACCGGCATTGACCAGCCCATCCAATGATGGGTTGCTCGATTTGCCTATCCCCTCACTTCCACTTTTGTCGAAAGATGAATTTAAAATAGTTTTATACATTATGGAATGAGGAAAGACAATTAGAGAAAAAACTAGGATAAAGGAAGAGTAGATGAAGAAGTTAACTAAAGAGTTTGGAAGGAATATAGTTTTTGCAAGTGGAGAAATGAATGTAAAAGTGAGGTCTCCACCCCATTATATAAGTGAAAATTTTGAATTTCCAATTTCCCCCAAAAACTAAACCCATCAGTGGGTTGCCATTTGTACAATATTCCCATTACCCAAAGCCACTTGGACTACTAGACCCATTTATGTTATACCAAAGTTGATATGTGACGAGTCAATTTCGAAAAATAAATAAATAAATAATCAACATGGAAGATTGAAAATGTTACCCTTATCGATAAACATCGAAAAGAGGTAGAGGGGCTGGTGATATTAGATGACATCAATAATTATCTATGATAACAAACAAGGTGAAGGTTACTTAATAAGCACCTTACATAGAGCACCTCATGCTAGGCCATCTACCACTGCAAGGCCCTCTACTTACATGCTTGGTCATTTACCACAACAAGACCCTCTACTTGTATGCTAGGTAGTCTATTGCTATGAGGCCATCTACGTCCACGTTGGGCCGTCGACCACAATGAAACCCTATACGTCCATGCTAAGCCCTCGACCACAACCAGGTCTTCGACATTCATATTAGGCCGTCTACCATTAGGCTGTCAATCACTACGACGCCAACACAACACTTAACCATAAAACATCCTTGAGTTGGATGGGAACCGTTCAACGGTTATCATGGACACAACCAACAGCTGGATAAGTAGAGGTCCTCCACTCAGAATGTGGGGAGTGGTAAGAGATGATACATGGGACACTGGGCACAATAATCGCCCAACAGTTATATGAATCCAATCACTTATAAATACTCTTAAGGCGAGACATTTATGGGTTTTGAAATTTTCGCTATCTGAATACACATTCTATCTTTTCTTCCTAAGTTTACGTTTTTAAAATCCCTTACTAATTCTTAAACTAGAGGTAAAACGGTGGAGAAAGTCCAAACCTCATTTTGCAAGTAACATTTGTTCAACGGAGCAGCAGAAACACATTGCACCGTCATGAGGACGCGGATGTTTGTTTCACAACTATTTCATCTTCTTGCAAACATGTAATCAAAATACAACATGAATATAGGTAGATTAAGCCTCTAGTTGGTTCAATTTAAAAAGTTTATTAAAAATTACATCGAAAACGGTAATTAATTTTGACCATACATTTTAGATGATTCATAACTTTTCATCCACGTATTCAATCAACTTTTATTAAGTTTTACTAAAAATTTGATTTTTATCTAGACCAAACAGGGGGACTAAAAAATTTCCACGTGCACTTTTTGCACACATTATTAAACAAAATGCAGAATTATAATGAATTTATTTATATTTTATTTACGCGTTAATAACTTTTAATACTATTTAATCTATAGTACCTATTTAACATGATAAGAATTATAATTATAAAAGGGCATCTCATTCGTCGATTGAATTCGTAATATACAATTACTTTTCTTATTTAGCCCTCGGATTAAAATTTAGATTAAAGTCAACAATTAATTTTAACTACATATTTTATGGGAATAGAACATGTATCAACTTTATTAAAATATGTTAAAAATCTAATTTTAATCTCTGTGAATTAATGCCTAAATTATCCCAATAATCAAGTGGCCTCTAATCTTTCTCTCCCTTCAACTTGACATATATATTCTTGTAGTTGGTTGGTATGAAGTAGACAGGAGAAAAAATTAAACGCCTTGCTCGATAGCTCTATATTACAAAGTTGAATGGAATATGTTGTCCTGAAGGCTAAAAGACAATTAGATGGATGGTTGAGATATGCATAGAAAATTTGATAATAAGTTGAAATGCGTCTAGTAGAAATGAACGTTCATATATTTTGGACATATTTATAATATATAGAACATCAAACAAGTGAAGATGGGAAATAGTTATATTAAAATAGCATTAAATATACACTTAGCATGTTCTTTAAAAAGAATCGGTGTTGAGGATACAATCCCACTTCAGTTGAGCTACTACTTTTGACAAATCAACCTTTTAAAATGAAATTACAAGTCTCAATAATCAGCACAATATGCCATTAGAATTGAGAAAATTGTGACTATATTGTTGCAAGCATATGATCCTTTGGAAAATAAGAAATAGATTAAAACGGGTACGAACAGGAAGAGGGGAGTTTCGAGAAAGTCCTCGACGTTAAAAATTCAGCATGGAAGACTTTGTTAGAACAATATGTTAGCATGAAATTATATGCGTCAAAAATCTTAGTATTAGTCACTACTTAAATCTTGATGACTTTGTCCCTTTTTGTCAAAACCTTTTATGTTAGCATTTTTTAGTGTAAGTGTAATTACAGTGAGATTATTATAATATGGAGTGTGGCATATTCTGCATTGAAAATAGGTTGGGCTTCATATGAGGCTTTCTCCTTCGGACTAATTATGGGCCTCCAGCACCAGCGATGTAGCTGTGCCTCACTTGGGACAATTGACAGTTTTTATCTCCATTAATTTTTTGGGCAGCTTACGTAAATACCCTTAAAATCAGAGACATTTCGAATACTCAGTAATATAGAATTAAAAAATAAATATATCAATTTACACATTAAATGGTATTTTATTTTATATTCATCAAATCGTCTAATAAAAACTGAAGAAAAAATCCAAAACGAAGCACAACCTGGACTCTTCATCTCGTCTATGGTTCGTGGTTACTCAGTTAAATAAAAAACATTTTCTTGGATTTGAATTTTAAAAAAATAAAAAAGTTAACGTTACTTCAATTGTAGTGGAAAGAATGCTTGGTCTTTTCAGAAAAAATTGCGTCAAATTACCACAAAAAAAGTGTTAAGCAAGTAGAATCAACACCCCCAGCACTTTAGGGAGCAACCGCCACCAAAAAATGGAGCCAATATCCGGCAACTTCCGGCCACCAAGACCGCCGGATATGATACCATTGGAAAGCCCTTAACACCCTCTTCAATTACCACCCAACATTCACCCATAACACCCATGGCTTTGGGAGAAATAAGTCTTCAAAATCGACTGCCTGCAAATTTCCAAACTGTCGGAATCTCA
>CAIGRK010174891.1:0-12025 GCA_903798315.1 Fraxinus greggii | reverse complement strand
AAGCTTAGGATGTTTTATCGTAGCGAATCCTAATTTCAACAAGTGTAGTACTAGCAATATTAGTACAACTACCCCATCAATAATCAAACTACATACCTTATTTTTGACATGACATCTAGTATGAAAGATGTTCTCTCGTTGCTGCTCCACATCATCCAATTTAATTTGAGAATTGAGAGCACGCATCACTACAAGTAACTCACCTCCTAGCGGGTACTCTACTCCATCACTATCACTAGCATCCTCGACGCGGACATATCATCACCATCACTATCACTCACTACTTCTCCATTGTCACGCAAAATCATTACCCCTTTGTTTAGACATCGAGAAGCAATGTGGCCCGATCCCAAACACCTAAAATATTTGATATCCCATTTCTTAGAAGATTGGGAATCCATTTTGAATGTAATTTTGCTAGCAACTTCCTCCTTTCCTATTGGTGGTTCAGTCTTACAATTCGAAATGGCATCATCATCTCTATTATCATCCCACTGGTTTTCAAGAAGGGTTAGAACCTGGATGGATATCTAGATGCCCCCTTCCTCTTCAACTGCATCTCCACCTTCTTAGCTACATGTAGCAATTCCTCCAACTCCACACAATGTTGTAGTTTTATCACATTAGCTATCTCCATATTCAAACCATTCAAAAATTGGGCCATGGTGGCCTCCCAATCCTCCTCAACATTCGCTCTAATCATGGCAATCTTCATCGCCTTATGATAATCCTCCACACTCCTAGATCCTTTATAAAGGTTTTGTAATTTTTGATAAAGATCCTTATAAGTAATGATTATGAACGAACATCTTTCTCATGATAGCCTTCAATTCTCCCCATGTTTCAATAGGCCTCTCATGATTCCTCCTAGATGTTGCTATTTGATCCCACCAAATGAGAGTATAATCAGTAAACTCCACGACATCAAGTTTTATCTTTTTCTCCTTCGAGTAGTTATGGCAATCATATATAAGCTCTATCTTCTTCTCCCACTCCAAATAAACTTCCGGATCACTTCTTCCTTTGAATGAAGGAATTTTCATTTTAATATTGCTCATATTTCTATTAACTATATCTCCAACATAATCTCTAGCCCTCCTATCATGGCCATCTTCTCTATTCCTCATATTTTCTATTTCAGCCTCCACGAATTTATCATCCCTACCAGCTTCATTTTCACTACCAATATCCGCTCTAGGATACCTTTCCTCCTTGTGTTAGGAACTTCTCTAGGTTGTTCTCTACACAAATTAGTAAGCAATGCGTTTTTCATCTCCATCGACGCATCTTGCCTATCCATGCTATCTCTCATATCACCAAACAACCTTTCAAATCATCATATCATCTCTTCCGTCATGATTATTTGACTATTCTTCCCGCTTGCAATAAAATCGTCTCTGTCAAAAATCCTAAATCTAGAATAATATTTGCATCACATGTGTACACTTATGTATCACTCAATTTGACATTTTCCTTCTATTAGTCTCAACACTCTATGTTTTTTTATTCAATGCTTCCGTACAAGTGTTTCAAAAAATTAATTCGATCTCGATAAAAAATTCGAACCTTGTTGAGTTCAAACAAAGAATTGAGTAGGAAAGTGATTTAGAATTATTCAAGAAAATAGGAATTTGAACTTTGAATGAAACGACAAGGATAAGTGCTTCTTGAATTGGATTGGACACTTTTTTTATTAAATGCGCGAATATTTAACAAAGAGCCCAAAAAATCGTAAATGAGTTGATTTGGGCCCTAATTTAGTGCACACACAACTTTTGAATTTTTTTTCGTATTTTAATTGGATTGAATGACACAAAAGATAAAGAACACGAAAAACAAAGACGAAGACACAAATAAAAACAAACAAGTAATTAAATTATGTAACTTTGATTTTTTTGGAGTCTAAACTCTGATGCCAACTGATGCGAATCAAGTAGCAATTGAATCTACAAAATCCATGATAGATTAGATCAAACCCAAGAAAGTCAAGAATCAACGTTTGAAAGCTCAACTCAATAAATTATTGAACCAAATAACCAAGACAATCGCCAACAATATCTTGATCACGTGATCATAAAACTTATGAACCTTACTTAAATTGTTGAACGGCACAAAAATTTAATTCTTGATAAGTTCGGAATTAATTTACTGAAGAACGAGTTGAAAGCAATATGTGTCGCAATAACATCTCTCAAATTGTGTGTTTTTACAATTAAAAAAATAATCCTATTTATATGAAATCCCCAAAACCTAATTAAAAACGGAAATAATTCTTAAAAGATATAAAAAGTTATCATAAAAGAGTTTTAACTAAAATAGAAATTTGAAAAAAAAAAAAAAANGGAATTAATTTACTGAAGAACGAGTTGAAAGCAATATGTGTCGCAATAACATCTCTCAAATTGTGTGTTTTTACAATTAAAAAAATAATCCTATTTATATGAAATCCCCAAAACCTAATTAAAAACGGAAATAATTCTTAAAAGATATAAAAAGTTATCATAAAAGAGTTTTAACTAAAATAGAAATTTGAAAAAAAAAAAAAAATGCGTCCAGAAATGTTCCATAGGCCATTTGACAACTTTCAGTTTTGGTTCGGTATGGAAGCATGCTACCGCACTCAGTTCGTCTTGCCTCCAAGTTTGAGTTCTTGATTCCAACACATTCCAACTTGTTTCCGCTCCCATGCCCAACATGGAATTTGATCTTTGACTTGTTAACTTCACTCTCTTGAACTTCGTAACTTGAACAGGTAATTGCATGGCTTCATCGATTCTATTTGCTCTCGAGCTTGCCCTTAGCCTCTCCTCAATATACATCGAAATCTTGATAGTTTGTTGCCTTCATTGGAACCCATCATAAAGAACATATTTTTAATTCTTTTTTGATATTCAATACACGTCTATAATTCCATCATCCATACCAAACATGGGTGAAATGGAATTTGAACAGGTAAAAATGAATTTTGAGAAAATTCTTAAATGCCTGCTCATTTCTCTTTAATATTGGCTATGAAGTCTTCTTCATTCTTTTGTACCACCAAATTCTTTTGTACCCCAATCTGCGCAGTAATAATTAACTCTCTTTCGATATTCACTCAGTCCAGATATAATTAAACAATATTTTTCTTTAAAATGATAGAAAAAACTAAAAGCATCACCATGCCAAAGGTGGGTTGGGCCATGTCGAGCCTCAACAGTTCAAATCACTTTATAATTGGGTTCTATTACATGTTATATCTTCACTAATAAATTTTTGAAAATACTTGAAGAGCTGTATCTGGCAAAATTTCAAATTCGTTGTACCTAAAAATCTCAAACCATCTTAGTATTCTCAATGTGATCATTTCCAAATTGTAGGCTACTCGAGTTAAACTCATGCTGTCTCTTCCGCCTTCATTTGAGCACAATAGATCTATTTCGGTTGTAGGAAAGAAACTGTGAATTTTATATATTGATTTCAAAAGAAAAGAAGGTTGAGTAGTACAGAGTGAGGTTGTTTGGAGTGTTGGAAAACATAAGTATGTGCCAAGTGTAAAATAAAACATGAAGAAATTTGGCAAAGAATTAATTTTGACTCGTGGTAATTTCGAGTCAAGGATTACCATGAGCTACGCAAGAAGTGGAGTGGACTCAACTAGATGTTTGATTTAATCAATCAAAACGTTTAATATGAAGAAGTAGAAGAAATAAATACAACGTAATTTTAATGATTTTCTCAAAATATTTCTATTTAAAATGCACCTGAAAGGCCTTACAGTAATTGCAAAAGAAAACCTATTTATATAAAAATTTGCAAAAACTTCTAGAGCAATGCTTGAGGTACAGAAAAAAGTTTTACAGAAAACTTACCTACACACACATTGATAGGTCCCGCGTCAGTTAAAAAATGCCATAACATACATCCACCCACCCACCCCCACCATTGTGTCTGTCGGTAATTTTTACAGAAGCAAAAATCTTTTGTACAAATGGAACTCTCCAAACTTCTATAAGTTCGGATGAGTCTCCGATCGACCACCACATATCCGGATGACCAAAATATAGCTGTTGGACAAAAAGTTAGAAGTCAAAACGGTCAAAAATATTTATCATTGGATCATCGGTCAACTAAATAGTTCCATCGGTCGATCGCCTCTATTGAAATTTTTCCGTTTCAGCTTCGTTTGATCCGATTTGAATGTTTTGAAAAACGTGGACTTATGAAAAATGTTTTTAATTAATTTTCCAATGTAAGTTATATTTTAAATATTTTATACAATTGATAATCAAACTAGGTTTTAAAATTTGAGATTTTAGGAGGATAAAATTTGTGATGCGTGTTAATTTGAAAAACAAGTGATGAGCTCTTTCAATTTAAAGCAATATTCTTCATCTACTATACATTTACAGATTCTGCACGTGGATCTTTTTTTATCATCTATAGTCACAAGCTTAAGTGGCAAATATTATGCTATAGTCATTATTGATGACTTTTCTAAATTTACTAGGGTCATATTTTTTTAACTTAAAAGATGAAATTTTGAATGCGTGTAAAAAAAATTTGTAAAAATGTTTAAAGTGAAAAATGGTACATTATTAATACCGTAAGAAGCGATTATGGTGGAGAATTTAACAATATTTCATTTGATAATTTTTGCAATGATAATGGTTAGGAAAAATAGCAGTATGGGTCCCTAAATTTTTCAATTTTTGCATACTTTTCTCTAACCTTCAATTTGTGCCCACCAACGTCCTTAACATTTCAAAAATATGCATCTAGAGTTCAAATGAATGAAAAACATTCAGTTGACCGTTAGTTGATCAAGAAAATTGAATTTTGACTAAATTAAAAGTGGTAAAATGGTAAGTTTGTAATTACCACATTAAATAAATAAACAAAAAAAATGAAAAAATTGATAAGTTTGCATTTTATACATAAAATAAGTTAAAATTAAATTTTAAAAAAATAAATAAAATTCATTTCTTTCCCACCCCAACCACCCCGCCCAGCCAATCCCCATTATCCCACCCATGGCAAAACCAATCGAAACCAGGAAAGCCACTGGTCCCCCAAATTTGTCGCGGACCCAGACTATCGAAAAAACAAGCACAATCAAACCGAAAAAAGCACGAGCACCAGATTACCCAAAATTTTTCGCAGAATCACAACCAAACCGAAAAAACAAAGTCAAACAAAAACACAAGCACAAGCACAATTACGGGAATCAAACCGCTAGAATTTTTCGTACAATCGAACTACCGACCACCCAGAAATTTTTGCACCAGAAATGAAGTCCATCAATTTTTGGAACCCATAAATCATACCCCATAAATCTCGACACTTTGTGTTTCGCAGAAAACAAATCCCAAAAATCAAACTCTATATCATCCTGCTGGTTGCGTGTGAATTGATCTATGTGTGAATTTAGAAATCAAACCACATAAATCTCGACACTTTGATTTTACATATTTGAATGTGAATTGTGTCTGCATGTGAATTGATTTTGTGCAGATGAGGAAGAGCTGTGTGTTCTGCAGTTAATTATTTTCTGCTATGTGCAATTGCAGACGCAGCGCAAATCTACTCATCCTCAATTATCAGGGGAGAAGAACCACAATTTGAATTTGTGGCGATTGAGATGACGGTGGTGGCTCTTTATTTGGATAGGGTTTGGGAGGTGGTGTTGGGTGGAGGAGACAAACGATTTTTTATTTCATTTCTTATTTCGTTGGTCCTTTTTTTTGTTTCTTTATTTAATGTGGTAATAGCAAACTTACCATTCTATCCCTTCAATTTTAGTCAAAATTAGCCAAAAATCAATTTTTTTTGTCAACTAACAGGCGCATTGATGTTCTACATCCATTTGGACTACATATGCATATTTTTGAAAGGTCGGGGACATTGGTCGGCACAAATTGAAGGTTATGGTAAAGATTGTAAAAATTGAAAAGGTTTGGAACCGCTGCTGCAATTTTTTCTAACTATTATCATTGCAAAAATTATCAAATTAAATATTGTTAAATTTTCCACCATAATCACTCGTAATGGTAGTAATAATGTATTGTTTTTCAATTTGAACATTTTTATAAAAAAGTTTAAATACATTCAAAACTTCATCTTTTAAGCTCAAAAATATGACCCTTGTAAAGTTAGAAAAATCATCAATAATGACAAAAGTATAATATTTGCCACTTAAGCTTGCGATTAAGACAATCCAAAAAATCCATGTGGAGAAGATGTAAAGATCTAGTGGAAGAAGAATATTGCTTTAATTTGAAAGAGCTCTTCACTTGTTTTCCTAATTAACATGCATCACAAATTTTATCATTCTCAAAACTCAAGTTTACCAAAAATTTAACAAAACAATTTTGGAAATTTTTTTTAAAGTAGGTCCATACTAACATGACATAATCTTCTATGCCACAACCAAGTATCATATTTAAAACTTGATAAACATTTTATTTCACTTTCAAATTCAGTATTTATGACATAAACATCCTTATTTCGACTTCCTACAAACATCACATGTATACATATAGCATCCTTGATAAGGCATTTACAGGAATCAAAATTAATATGATAACATTTACCACATAATCGACTAATGTTAAGTAAGTTATGTGTAAGGTTATCAACTAATAGAACATTTTCAATAGAATGAGATGAATGATTACCATTATTTTGGATGCCAATGATTTTTGTTTTGACATTATCTCCAAACATAACATAACCTCAATCTTTCTTTTTGAAGTTTGATAGTAACATTTTATCTTCGATCATATACTTGGAGCATCCATTACTCAAGAACCAATTGCTCTTCATTTTCTTTAGCATCTACAAGAAATACTTTATTTTTTGTTCTTTGGTACCCATACAAGTTGGGTCTTTGATAGTTAGTTTTTGTGGATTCTTGAATCTACTTATATTTGCTTTAAAGGTGTAACATTTTTTGTGTTAAAAAATTACAAGCTACATGTCCATCTCTATTACAAAAATTATATGTAACATTTGGACGAGTGGAATCAGATATTCTAACAAATAAATTTTTGAGAGATTTTTGTTTGAAAAAATGCTTGTATCAAATTCCTCATTTATCGAAAATATATTTTTATTAACCAAACATTAAGTCAAAAATTTTCTTATCTTGTGTAAACTTGTAAACAATTTTAGTCAAATCTACAATCTTTTCTTTTAAAGAGAAATTCTCTTTAATCACAAAATTGTAATCAACTTTTTCTTTTTCAAGATATTTTTGAGTTTACAAAATTTTCTTCACTTCATTTTTTTTAAGGGATGTATCATTTTGAGGATAGAGTGATAGCACAAGTTTTTCAAAAATTTCATCATAAGAAATAGATAAATCATCATATAAACAATTGTTATTTGAAAATTTCTCTTTACTTTCATCTTCTTCATGGCATCATCACTCTTATTCAATATTTCTTGAAGTGCCTTTTTTTTTATAAATCCTTTTTTGTTCGAACATTTGGTTCTCTAGTGACTGGGTTTGTCACAATCATAGCAAACAATATTTTCACTCTTTTCTTCGTCCTTTCTTCTATATTTTGGAATCGTCGATTGTTGCAAAAGCCTCTCCATTTCTTAACAATAAGAACTAGTTCATCAAATTCTTCATCACTCATGTTTCGATTTGATGTACCTTCATCAATTGATAATTTTAAAGCAATTTGACATTTTGGAGGCTCCTTCGTTTTTTCTTATTTGTTCTTTCTTGTTTTTTCCTTTGTTTTAGCATGATTAACTCATAAGTCATGAAAGTTCTGTAGAGCTCATCTAATGGATACGTGTTGATATCTTTTGTGTTTTCTATCAATATCTCAATGAGCTCAAATCCTCCAGAAGAAGCTTAAACATTTTGCTCAAAAGTTCACCAGTACTAAACTTTCGATCAAATCCTTTAAGACCATTAACAATGTCGGTAAAAAGAATAATCATATCAACAAGAAGTTCATTTTGATTCATAAAGAAATTTTCGAAGTATTTAATCAAAAGATTTATTTTAGTTTACTTTACTAGTACCAATGTGAGTGACTTCTAAGATATACCAAATATCATAGGCGGAATCACAAATGCTAATATGATTAAATTCATTTTTATCTAAGACACAATAGAGTAAGTTTCTTTTTTTTGTCTCTAGCATCTAAAAATAATTTTTTTTAATCCTTTTCATCATACTCATCTCTAGGTTTTGAAATAGTTTCATCCGATTTATCATTTAATAGCATGTGTAGGCCTATAAGGACCAAACTCAATAACATCCCAAATATTATAATTTATTAATTGAATGTATATCATCATTCTAGCATTCCAATAATCATAATGTGTATCATCAAAGAAACGATGATGATTTGTAGAATGCCCCTAAAGATTTTGAAAATTAGAGTTAGCCATTACTTAAGATTATAAAGTCTTATTTCAAAATGAGCACCTTGTTCTGATACTAAATGATGGCCTAATATGACTAGCTAAGAGGGGGATAAATTGAGTTTTTAAAACCTTTTTCAAAAATTAATCTTAAATCAAGTAATTTGATGGCAAGTAGATTAATCAAATAATAAATTTAAACAAAATAACGATATAATTGTGTAGTTTCGATCCAAATCAATGATCTATGTCCTACGTTACCACACTCTCTCCATTACAATAAGGTCTTTTCACTATATTGATTGACTTGTGATGCAATCTCAATCCTTACAACACTTTCGGTCAACTGCCTCTACCGAAATTTCTTCGTTTTGGCTCCATTTGATCCAATTTGAATGTTTTGAAATATGTGAACTTACAACACATTCATTGTTGAAAATCAAAGTATTTGTACCTTTACATTTGGTCTAAAAAAATCTAGTCTTTGATCTTTCTTTGAACTTTGGATCTAAGCTTTAAGGATTTGTCTTAAATACTTGATTTCGATATTGATCTTCTTCCTGAGTTCTATTTGTCTTGATAATCTTTTATTAATTTTTTGACGACAATCGGTGAATTATCATTGAATGCTATGAAAGCTATGACCACTTAAATTCAATTGTTGGTAAAAACAAATATTAACTTATTTGTTATGATTGAGACTTTAAGGTTAAAGTCAACCATAGTCAAGACCGTGTAGATGGATTGAATGTTTGATTTTTAATTCTTGTTGTTTTAGGCCTGTGAGCCCTTTGTTAGTTTTGGACATGTGAGTCTATTATTATTATGGGCCTGTGTATCCGATTCATTTCGAATTGCGTGCTAACTAGTATATGATACACGTTACAACCAGATTAATTGAACATGCAAGATACCAAATATGAATCTCATATTTGTATAAATATGCAGAAACTAAATAGAAGTATATCACTATAGAAAAGATAATTTGAATTGTAGGTTGTTGCATTGCCTATAGAAGCATACTTCTTTCCATGGCATTTAGGCTTAGTATTAGAATATTTTATTCCCATCATTACCAAGAGCATTATTTCAATTTCATGTTTGGACATAAATTGTTTTTCAATTAATAATTAAGGAAAATCGTTGTTCATTTTTTCTTGATAAGATCTGGTAAATCACTAAATAACACTTATATTTTACATACTAAGTCTTATATTATGAGTATAGAAAATAAAAGGCATAAAGTGATAACCTAAAAAAAGTGTACATATCCGTGCAATTGTAAACTTGGTCACATAAATAAAAAATGCATTTTCAAATTACATAAAAATGGATAATTGGGGTCAACTTACTTTGAATCATTTGACAAATCATTCCTGTTAGGCAGGATGACCAAATTTTCTCAATTGCCCAATTACAGGGCCTAATACATAGTGATTTATATGAATTCACGTCAATTACTACTGGAGAATGCTTCTCTTATTTCGTTATATTTATTGATGATCATTCCAAAAATTGTTTTTATATATCATAAAATTCAAACATGGAACTCTTGAAAAGTTCAAAGAACTCAAGTTAAAATTAGAGTAACAATTAGGTAAAGATATTCTCAAACTATGATCTGATTGAGGTAGAGGATATCTTAAAGGTGAATTTTAGATTATTTAAAAAAGAATAAGATTCTCCCACTGTGGACTCCGTCGCATACATTGCAAGATAATGATGTATTTGAAAGGAATGAGTCGTACACTATTAGATATGGTATGATCAATGATGAGTTATGTAAACCTTCCAAAATTGTTTTGGGGTCATGCACTAATTGTGGCGTGTTACACACTAAATTGTGTCTCATCTAAATTGGTTGACAAAACTCCATACAAATTATGGAAAGACAGAAAGTCCAACTTGTCTCATATAAAGGTTTAGAGCTATAACGCTTATGTGAAGCACAATAATCGGTTAAGTTTGAGTCTAAATTCGATAAATGTATATTTGTGGAATATCAAAAAGAGACAATTGGATATCAATTCTATAATCCTATGAAAAAGAAAGTCTTCGTACATGTCGTCTTCCTAGAAAAAGAGTTCATTTTATAAAAGGACAGTAGGAGCAAATTAGAATTTAAAGAAGTTCAAGAATCTACATATATAGTTGATCAAGTAGATAAACTTGAGTCTCATCCTACTTCTACTGAAGGACAAACTCTTAATCAGAAAGTATAGACTTTTGAGAAAACTAAGACTCCACATAAATCTAGTAGAATCATTCGACCTCCTGGAAGGTACGAATTCACGATTATTAACCAGGCATTACTAATCAAGGATGATGGACATGCTTGTTACGCAGAAGCAAATTCAAGTGTCGACTTAAAAAATAGCAAAAGGCCATGGAATTCAAGATGAACTTGATTAATGTAGATAAGGTTTGGACCTTAGTCGACCCATCGATATGATAAAACCCACAGGTTGTAAATTGATTTACAAGAAAAAGATAAACATGGAAGAAAACATCCATACTTACAAAGCAACGCTATTAGCAAAAGGTTATAAACAAAGACACGGGGTCGACTTTGTTGAAACCTTTTCACCAATATCCATACTTAAGTACATTCGAATTTTGCTTGCAATAGTTGTATACCATGACTATGAGATATGGCAAATGGATGTCAAAATTACATTCCTTAAAAGGAATTTGTAAGACGACGTGTATATGACACAACTTGAACGTTTTGAATCCAAAGATGTTATGCAATCTTGATCGATCTATATATGAACCGAAGCAAACCTCTAGATGTTGAAATCTTAGTTTTGATGAAACAATCAAAAGGGTTTGATTTTGTAAAAAATAAAGGCGAACTGTGTGTTTACAAGAAGATAAGTGGGATCAATGTTGTATTCTTCATACTATATTAGATGACTTATTATTAATGGAAAATGACATCCCTATGCTTCAATCGGTACAATTTTGGTTATCAAAGATTTTTTTCCCTGAAAAATATGAGAAAAACAACTTGTTTTATAGAAATAGATCTAGAAGATTGCTTGATTTATCCCAATCTTTATAAATAAAACATTAAAAAGATTTTATATAGAGAAAATAAACTGAGAGTTAATTGATACATTGATGCTAACTTCTAGTTAGACTAGGATGATAGAAAATCTCAATTAGATATGTATTTACTCATAATATTGGAGCGGTTAGTTGGAAAAGTTCCAAATGGGAAACAATCTCTGATTCAATAATAGAAGCTCAATATATATATATATATATATATATTGTTTCATAAGCGACAAAGGTTTGTGGTCTTGATCAGGAAGTTAATTAATAAACTTGGAGTAGCTCATAATATTGTTTAGGACTAGGCTTGAAAACCACAGCCCAAAAAATCGACCCGACCCACCTGAAACAGGTCGAGTCGAGTCAGTTTAGGGATAAACACGGGTCGGATCAGGTAAAACAAATTTAAACTAATTGTGGGTCGGGTCAGTTCACCTCGCAAATGGACCCATGTAACGAACAACTCTTTCAAAAAGGCCATCTCTCTCTCGTTCTCAATTCTTCCCCTTCTTTGCAGGGGTTGCTTTCTTTGTCGGAGACTTCGCAGTTTGCTTCGTGCTCTTAGCTGAAGCCTTCTTTGCTGCCGGAGGCTTCCTTACTG